>CM077153.1:2195500-2402408 GCA_039583875.1 Platanthera guangdongensis | reverse complement strand
GGCAATATATAATATATATAAGAGCATAATAATTTTAATTAGATATCTATTATTAAAAAAGCCGACCCCACTATAGTGGGATAAATACTTGAGTGTTGTATCTATTATTAAAAATATATATTTTTTAAATTTAGTGTGTGTGGCCAACTGACCACCCATACTGGGCAGTCCTCCATCCTTACACAACTAAAAGGGAATAAGTTTTGAAGGAAATTTCCAAGTCATAACACTGATCAAAGAATAAATAAAAACTCCCTTGATTTCCATAAATAAAAACTCCCTTCATTTCCAAAAGTTGAAAAACAAGAATTTTACCAAAAATATAAAAGAGCAGCTCGCCTCCTGCAATTAAAGACTTCAGCTTTACCAGGTGATGAGAAAAGATGCAAAATTTGGAAATCTGCAGCAGCAGCATCACCAATGAGGAGTTCCAAAATCTGTTGGAATACGTAGCACCTGCTGGAGTAGGATAACTATAGGAAAAAAAGTGATCTCCAACACGAGAAGCTGAATAGTAAATAGTCCTCAAACGAAGAATTGAGGTAAAAGAAAGAGAAAAACTGCAGGTACAGCTTATCAGTAAGTTGGTTTTACTGAAAACTATTAAAACATGAAATTTAAACTCCTGCAGAAGAAAACATTAAGGCTGCGTTCGTTTGGCAGTGATTAGAGGGAAGGAATTGGAATTGAGCATCACAATTTCAATTTTTTTGTTCGTTTGACAACTTTTAGAAAAAAATTGGCATTCACGGAAAACTTATGGGTTTTGAAGAAGGTGTTTGACCAAAACCAATTCTAGTGTTTGTTTGTTTATTTTAAAGGAGTGGATTGGTTTTGGCTCAAAACTCATGGATTTTGCTCTTTGAAAAATCCTTGTATACCCAAAACTTGTCTATTTAGATGGGTTTTGGGACAGTTTTGGCATTGTTCATCATCATTTTGGCTGGAGTTTTGCCTCCAAGCAGAACCTTCAGCACTTCCTCCAGCAGAACCTCCACGAGATACCTCCAAGCAACCAGGTTTTGGCCTCCATACAGAACCTCCAGCATTTTGGAGAAGATGTTCATCTTCATGTCCGCAACCAGGTTTTGACCTCCAAGCAGAACCTCCAACTTGAGTACCAGAGTTTCGCATCAACCTTGAGATCGGGCAGCAGCTTGGAGAAGACGATGAACAGAGATTGTGCAGCAGCTTTCATCTTAGAATTCTTTTCTCTCAAACTCTTCTCCAAACGAACACAAAAATTTATTTTTTGCCCATTTCCAAAACCTCTGCGTCATAGGTTTTCAGCCAAAACCAATTCGTCTCTCAAAACCTACCAAACGAATGGAGCCAAGGGCATGTTTGGCACGGCGGTGGGGGTCGTGAACGCGGAGGTTACGAACCGTCGTTAGTGACGCCCGACATCCCCTAAAGACCTTCATTCATTTTTATGTTCAAAATTAGTAATGTTCTTTGTAGCGGTCATAACCATTGTCATGTCAAACACATACTTGATGATAGTAGCGGTTTTGTCCAAACTTATCGAAGCAAAAATGCCGCGCCGAATAGGCCCTAAAACTACTAAAGTTGAACGGGGCAGATCCTAGTCGAAGGAAGACGTTCGCCCGCGTTTACAATAGGCGCGCGCGGGTACGGAGACGGCATGAGCCGAGCATGTATCGGCGGGCTCCCGCAATTTACCTTCCGTGTTTTTATTTATAGTACTTTGTCTTGTTTGTACGGCCGTTTGGCCTAGTTGGTCTCTCTCCTATATAAGAGAGATTATGTGGACTTTTTGTAGGCTTGGTTTGTTTTGAAATTGGAGTTTTGGTTTGGAGGAAACCGAGCCTACGGTTCCTCTCGTTGCCCTAATTTGTATCGCCCGACCCCTCGTCCCGCTGCTCACATCTGTGCCGCCATCCCCCCTCTCGCTCGTCGCTCTTGCTCGTGTGCCGCAACCACTGCTAACAATCTGGTCCGACCTCCTCCGCACGCCGCGCCTTCGGCATCTTTGTCATCGTCCGCTCAGCGCCCTTGTGTCGGGATCGTCTGTTCGCCGCTCTTCCTCTCAGTGCCCCGCGTCGGTTTGGCGCTCCTCTCTGTCGCACCTGCCGGTTGTTCTGCTCTGTCCTCGGCTTCTCTTCCTAGTGGCTCCGACGTATGCCCCTCTCCGACCGCCTCGACCGGGTTGTCACGACCATGTCGGACCTTCAAGTTGTCGTCTGCGACATCCACGCCCTCCTTGCCTCCCGCCCACCATCTCCGGCTCCCCCCACCGACCCCGCCGCTGGCCACAACGGCGTCGGCCATCAGCCCCGGCGATCTTCCGGTCGACGTTCACCCTCTGCATGAGTTTGCCGTCGGCGCTCTCCGCCGCATTGAACAGCCAGTTTTCGACGGGACCGATCCCCTGGGGTGGCTCGCACGGGACGAGCACTACTTCAAAATCTAGGGCACGCCCATGACGCAAATGGTTCCCCTCATCACGATCTATATGGAGGGCCCGGCCCTCCATTGGGTCCGTTGGCTACGACAATCATCGTCGGCCTTGTCCTGTCCGCTCCTCAAAGATGAGTTGATCCGCCGCTACGAAAATCTCCACACCGGTAACCCCTACGAGCGCCTGAGCAATGTCCGCCAAGAAAACTCTGTTGATACCTACATCGACGACTTCATCGAGGTGGCCACGAACGTCCCAGCCTCTCACCCGACTAATACTTGGGCACGTTTCTCGCTGAGTTGCGTTCGCACATCTGTAACTGTCTCCGGGTCCATGACCCCACCACCCTATCTCGCGCAATGGAGCAAGCGCGCTTCGTGGAGGCCAACTTTGCCACTGTTGCCGCCTCCCACACCGCCCGGTTCACCCCCCCCCCCCCCCGGCCTCCTCTCGGTTGGACGCTACCGGTCGCTGCCTCCACTGAGCCGTGCAACCCCAGACATGATGCCCACACCCGGACGCCCTCCACCGCAGCCGCCACCCCCACGGGCTCGTCCCCCTCCCCTTCGGATCTCTCATCAATAGTACCTTGACCTGCGGGGCAAGGGCCTCTGTTTCCGCTGCAGGGGACTATACTCACCGACCCACGAATGACCCAACAAGGACTCCAGATGCTCTTGGGGGCGAAGAAGAGGAGATTGTGATGGCCGACTTTGAGGTCCTCGAGCTAGATGAGGAGGGGCCCAACACAGCTGAATCAGACACCACGTTCCATCGGTTGGAGGTCTCTTGCTACTCGGTGCATGGCCTCACCGGTCCGTGCACCATGAAGCTCTCGACCACCCTGCAGCAGTCGACAGTGGTCCTTATGATCGATAGCGGCGCCAGTCACAACTTCATCTCCCAGGACCTCGTGGGGGCGCTCCGTCTTTCGGTGACCCCAGCACCAGGCTTTCATGTCTCCCTTAGGGACGACCGCCGCACCCGCACTGTCGGACGATGCGTTGGCCTGCCATTCTCCATCGGTACATACTCGGGTTCTGCCGATTTCTATGTCTTCGGCCTTGGCGGATTGGATGCAATATTGGGTGTGGCCTGGTTGAGCACGCTTGGGGACTACAAGCACGGTTGGGGGCGGCTCATGATGGACTTCGAGGCGTCGAGCACGACGCATCACCTGCAGGGAGACTCCTCGCTGGCCCGTTCACCGGCTGGCCTTCACTCCATTCTTCGCACGATCGACCCGGATTTCAGCATTCTCCTCTGACACGTGGATCTGAGATCCAACCCGACACCACCACCGGTGCATCCGGACATTCAGCAGCTACTCGACGACCACCCGATGGTTTTCAAAATGCCACACGGGCTACCTCCGGCGCGCTCGTCCGACCACAGCATCATCCCGCAGCCCGGCGTGGCGACGATCTCTATCCGCCCGTATTGATACGGCCAAGACAAGAAGAACGCCATGGAGGCCATGGTGGCCGAGATGCTCAGTGCAGACATCATCCAACCGAGCGCTAACCCCTTCTCCAGCCCGGTGCTACTTGTGCGGAAGAAGGATGGCAGTTGGCGGTTTTGCGTTGACTACAGGGAGCTGAACAAGCTCACCGTGCCAGATAAGTACCCCATCCCCATCATCGAGTTGTTGGATGAACTGTGCGGCGCTCGCTACTTCTCCAAGCTGGACTTAAACTCTGGATACAACCAGATCCGCGTGCGAGCAGAGGACGTGCCAAAGACGGCCTTCCGGACACATGACGGCCACTACGAGTTTCTCGTCATGTCGTTCGGCCTGACAAACGCCTCGGCCACCTTCCAGTCCACCATGAATGACGTGTTCCGTCCAAATCTGCGTAAGTTTGTCTTGGTTTTCTTTGACGACATTTTGGTTTACACTTCATCTTGGCAACTCCACCTGGCCCACCTCGCCACTGTCTTCTGCCTCCTGGCCGCCCACCAGCTCGTGGCCCATCAGAAGAAGTGTAACTTCGGTCAGCCTCAAGTCGAGTAGCTGGGCCATATCATCTCCACCGAGTGGCTCACCATGGACCCGCAAAAAATAGATGATGTCCTGCACTGGCCAACATCGACGAGCCGTCGGGCCTTGTGCGGATTCTTGGTCCTCACCGGCTATTACCGCCGCTTCATCCGCGATTACGGGGATTTGGCGCAGCCCCTGACGGACCTCCTGAAGGAGGTGCCCTTCCTGTAGGATACGACCGCCCAGGAGGCCTTTTTCAGCTTACAGCGCGCTCTCGTGGCGGCACCGGTCCTGAGCATGCCCGATTTTTCCCAACTGTTTGTCGTGGAGTGTGACGCCTCGGGAAAGTGGGTCGGCGTCGTCCTCATGCAGGAGGGTCGCCCTATCACATATTACATCAAGGCCTTCACTGACAGGCAAAAGGCGGCCTCCGCCTACGACGGCGAGCTACATGCATTGGTACTAGCAGTTCAACATTGACGCTCGTATCTTCTCGGTCGCCCCTTCACCGTCAAGACCGACCACCACAGCTTGAAGTATCTACGGAGTCAGAAGGTCTCCACCCTGGCCCAATAGCTCTGGATAGCCAAGCTCTTGGGCTATCAGTTCTCTATCAAGTACAAGACCGGGTGGACAAACACGGCCGCGGACGCCTTGTCCCGTAGTGAGCAGCACGGCGGCACCTTGGCGGCGATCTCCCTTTGCCAATGGCGGGACACGACGATCCTACAGGAGGAAGTGAGGGCGGACCCCCATTATGGCCGCATGATCGACGAGCTATGGCGCGTGTCGGATGCGCATCCGCCCTTCTGACTTGTGGGCGACAGACTCTACTTCGGCGACCGTCTGGTCTTCGCAGCATCATCACCATGGATACCACGTCTACTGGAGGAGTTTCATTCCACACCGACGGCGGGGCACTCAGGTGCCTACCCGACCAACCACCGGCTGGCGGCCACCCTTTACTGGAGAGGCATGATAAGGGCAGTGCAGGAATTTGTGGCCGACTGTTTGGTCTGTCAAAAGGCCAAATACAAGACCCTCGCCCTTGTCGGCCTGCAACAACGCCTTCTGGTGCCCGATCGGATTTGGGAAGACATCAGCATGGATTTCATTACCCGCCTGCCACTCTCTCAGGGGTATGGCTGCCTGGTGGTGGTGGTCGATCGTCTCTCCAAGTACGGGCATTTCATACCCGTCAAACACTCCTACACGGCGAGTTCGGAGGCCCGAGCCTTTATGGGAGAGATCGTCCGTCTACACGAGTTTCCCCAGTCCATTGTTAGCGACCGCGACCCGGTCTTCATGAGCACCTTATGGCAGGAATTGTTTCGCTTACAGGAGACCAAGCTACGGTTCAGTACGACATATCATCCCCAGTCTGGCGGACAAACAGAGGTCCTCAATCGATGCGTGGGCACATACCTTCGTTGTTTTGCTACAGAGCAGCCCCGCTAGTGGACCCAGTGGGTGGCGCGGGCAGAATTATAGTACAACACCTACCAGTCGGCGGCAGGCGTCATCCCCTTCCAGATAGTTTATGGGCGTCTGCCCCCACCGATACCGGTCGGGCTCGTCGGGGAATGCCAGGTCCAATCATTTGCAGGGGACCTACAGGATCGAGATGAAGCTCTAAGGCAGTTGAAGCATCACATACGTCGCGCCCAAGAGAGAATGGCCCAGCAGGCCAACGATGTCGCCGCGAGGTTCTCCTATCGCCGGGCGAGCATGTGTTTGTCAAGTTGGGACCGTACCGCCAGAGCTCCTTGACCGGGCGCCTCCACCCCAAGCTCTTCAAGCGATATTTCAGCCACTTTCTGATCGTGGAAAAGATAGGCGAGGTAGCACGCCGCCCGTAGCTCCCACTCGACAGTCGAATCCATCTGGTATTCCATGTGTCACAGTTGAAGAGGGCGTTGGGGACCTCCAAGCCACCTACCTGAAGGCCTGAGTAGTAAAGACATTCCACGCTATGAGCCCGAGACGGTGTTGGGTACCCGCACCGAGCACGTCCAAGGCCAACCTGCGAGGCAAGTTCTCATTCAGTGGAAGGGACAGGCAAAGGACGAGGCCACATGGATCTCGGCGGAGGAAGTGAGTTCCCAAATTTTGACCTTGAGGACAAGGTCGTTGAGAACCCCGGGATAGTTAATACGAACGGGGCGGATCCGATCGAAGGAAGGTGCTTCGCTCGCGTTTATACTAGGCGCGCGCGGGGTACGGAGACAGCATGAGCCGAGAGTGTATCGGTGAGCTTAGGGTTGTTATCGAGTCGAGTTCGAGCGATTTTGGCTCGGTTCGAAATCAAAATTTTCTACTTGAACTCGGCTCGAAATTGACTTGAAATCAAAATTGATTTTGAGTCGAGTCGGCTCGACTCGAAATGGCCCGATTCCAAGTCGGCTCGAAATTAAGCAATTTTTCTCTTTATTCCTAGTTGGCTCAAAATTAAATTGGACGACATATAAATTTTGCAAATGAAACCCTTAAAGCCTTCATTCTTTTTATTTAAGTTTAAATTTTATTGTTTTTAATTTTAAAATAAGAATATATTAGTAAATACATAATATTTTTTATTAATTCGTGCTGATTTCAATCATATTTCGTGCGATTCAGGACTGACTCAAAATCGAGTCGAAATCAGATTCGAGTCAAATTGAATCGACTCAAATTGAGTTGAATCAATTTTAGCCGATTCCGATTCGGCTCAATATTAGAGCGATTTTTGAGTGACTTTCGATTTTCGAATAATATGCTCAGCCCTAGGCGGGCTCCCGCGATTTATCTTTCGTGTTTTTTATTTACTAGTATTTTATATCTTGTTTGTACAGTCGTTTGGCATAGTTGGTCTCTCCCTATATAAGGGAGATTATGTGGACTTTTTGTGGCTTGGTTTGTTTTGAAATTGGAAGTTTTGGTTTGGAGGAAACCAACTCAGTGGTTCCTACCGTTGCCCTAATTTGTCTCGCCCGACCCCTTTTCACGTCTGCGTCGCCACCCCCCCCCCTCTCGCCCGTCGCTCCTGCTTGTGTTCCGCTACCAGTGTTAACAAAAGTAAAGTAGGGATGTTAATGATCATCTCGAATTCAACTGGTCAAAATCTAAAACCAAGCATGGTATAAGTTGGAATTCCACCTTAACTCGGCCCGTTTCATTCACTTTGATTCAATCAAAAATCAATCTAAACTCTTTGATTTTCAATCTCCTAAGCACCGTCTTGAATATGAACTCCAAAAATTCTTTAATAGAAAGGTTTTCAGGATGAATATTGAGTGTAAGTTGATGGGGATCGACGGGACGGTGGACACGAGTTTTGAGCCCATTCAGGGCTGATTTATCGTTTGTCATATTTGGCATCGTTTGATGGATGATCCGAGCCCACGGTTGCATCCGGATCGACGTTTTGATAATTTTTATGTAGTGGTTTTATTTTTATTTTTAAAGTGTTCTATTTAGGGAGAACAAACAACTATCATATAGAATCAATCATATCCGTCCAAGATGGTTGTCGTAAACATGTTTTATTATAAATAAAAGGGTAGGAGCAGCCGTCATAGGAATTGCTAATTTTAGATAACTCTCTTCCCAAAATCCGACGATCACTCGTCGTGCCGATTCCACAAAACCCCAAGGTGCAGGCCTCTTGGTTTGTAACCTTATTTTCCCTTTTGTTCTCAGCCTTGACACCCCCATAGCAGCCCAAACAGCCCCAGCCTCCCCTCTCAGAACCCCGCCCTGCAACCATCTTAAACCCTTCCCCAGACCGCACCTCCCTCCCACCTCAAAACCCCTTCAAACCGAGCCCTCCCCTTGCTGTCTACTGGTAAAATACTTGACTCCTGATTAATACACTATAACTAATTCTTAGAGGGGGGCAAGGTTAAAACTTCATAATGATGTTCATAAGATTCAGTAATATTTTCTCCTAATATCTAGTTTTTGATGAAGGCTTGTTTTGTTGTTGTTGTTATCTAGTATTTGATGACAAAATACTTCTAGGCACCTGATTAATACATTCTAAATAATTCTTGAAGAAAACAAGATAAAGAAAACGTAAAATTAATGTTCCAGCTAGGGACGCAAATATGATTTTTCTATCATGTAAAAAAGCAACCTCTTACAAGAAAAAAAAAAACAAAAAGCTTCAAAAATAAATCACAGTAAATTCATTTCAATTCTTCAAGGCAATTATCAATAGTACATTTTTTAATATGCCAGCATAATTTGATCTTCTTCATCAAGTTCTTTTCATGAATTTGTAAAGCAAGAAACCAAGTTCGAAAACAAAATCAAAATTAATTTGATTTGCAAACAGAGATACTTTCAAAAGAAACTTCACAATAAGATACTTCACAAAATCAATTTCTCGTGGAGGGTATATTCTATTTAAGTTCAGGTTCAAAAATGGTTTAAAACCCAAATTTAATTTCAGATACATATTTTGAAGATTGCAATTTTGAATTTAACCGAGAGCCTTGGCGCGCCGGTTAAGGTGTTGTTGTGTGACCTTGAGGTCATGGAATGAGTCATGGAAGCAGCCTCTTGCAGAAATGCAAGTCAAGGTTTGCCTACATTTCACCATTGTGGTTGGACCCTTCACTGGACCCTCGTTCCATGGGGATTGCTTTGTGCACAGGACTGCCCTTTTTATTTTGAAGTTTGCATGTTTTGACTCTAATTTAGACCTCGGTACAAGATTCAGATTTAACAAAATCATATGTAACCATCGTTTAAAGAATATTCATGAACAAGAGTTTATTCAAATATGGTCATATTTGAACACACATAATACTTGTGTGTGATCCACAAGCTTTAAATAACATTTTAATGATCTTTTAGGAATGTTAAGCACAAGTGAACAAGATAATAATCACAATATTTCTCAAACTCTAAAGCTCCACATAAAATGTCACAAACTTTTTTCAACACAGAAGTGATGGAAGTAAATAATATGGTTCTGAAAAGGGCCTTCTTTTATATTTTATTCTAGATACAAATGCTTAATTAAATTTTTTTTAAATGACAAAATACATAAGCTCTGTAGAAAGAGCTTTCTTGAGAATTGGGAGAGGGGCATGCTTGTCATTGGAGGGGACGGGTTTGGAGGGTACTGGTGGTGTAGGAATCGGAAGCAGAGGAGTAGGGAGATGTGGTGGAATCGGAGACGTGACGGGAATGATGGGTCGAGGTAGCGGCGGAGGAAGAAGGGATCAGAAGGACTAGCATGATATGGTTGGTCTTCATGAAAGGAGACATCAGCAGACACAACCACCTTTCTAGTGATAAGATTAAAGCAGATATACCTCTTCTGAGTGCGGGAGTACCCAACAAACATAGCTTTGGTATCACGAGGGGCTAGCTTGTCATTGGAAGGACCAAGATGGTGGACATAACAGGTACACCCTAAAACACGAGATGTGAGAGAGAAGAGATTCGTGGATGGGTAAAGGAGAGTAATGAGTGCCACAAAGTTGAGGACAGACGAAGACATGTGGTTGATAAGGTAGCACGCGGTAGAGACTGCAAAGTTCCAATAGAGGGGAGGAACCTGCATTTGGATCATAAGAGATCTAGCCACATCAAGGAGGTGGCGATTTTTCCTTTCCGCAATGTCATTTTGTTGAGGGGTGTAGGCACATGAAGTCTGATGTATAATACCGAACTCAGCGCATAGATTGGAAAAGGTGCGACCAATATATTCTCGAGCATTGTCTGTACGAAGAGTTTTGACACGGGTAGAGAACTGAGTGCGAGTTTCCGTAAGAAATGTACGGAGCGTGCCACATCAAGGAGGTGACGATTTTTCCTTTCCGCAATGCCATTTTGTTGAGGGGTGTAGGCACATGAAGTCTGATGTATAATACCGAACTCAGCGCATAGATTGGAGAAGGTGCGACCAGTATATTCTCGAGCATTGTCTGTACGAAGAGTTTTGACACAGGTAGAGAACTGAGTGCGAGTTTTCGTAAGAAATGTACGGAACGTAGTTGGGAGTTCGATACGATCACGAAGTAAATACAACCGGGTTACTCGTGAGTAATCATCGATAAAGGTAACAAAGTATCGATACCCAAAAATACTAGGGACCTTATAGGACCCCCAGATATCAGAGTGAACTAAGGATAAAAGAGCATCGCTCCGGGTACAGGAAGGAGAAAAAGGGACACGGTGTTGTTTGCCAAAAATACATGATTCACAAAAGAACTCTTGAAGAGAGACAGTAGAAAGAGCTTTCTTGAGAATTGGAAGAGGGGCATGCCCAAGACGACGATGTCAATCAGTGGTGGAGATAGTAGTGAGAGCAGTGGGAGGAACATCAAGAAGATATAGCCCGTTAGACAGTCGCCCTCTACTAAATATATTCTGCGTTAGTCGATCCTACACCACAAAGGAAGAGCGTGATAAAGTAACATAGCAATCAAGATCTTGCGTAAGACGGCTAACAGAAAGAAGATTAAAAGGAGAACCCGGAACATGAAGAAACGAGGATAAGGAGAGAGAATGAGTAAGAGGCAAATGAGCAGCGCCAGAAACCGGGATCCTGTCACCATTGGCCACGGTGATGTGCGGGGGTAAGCAATATCTAAGTATTTGGGTGGCTGCTGCGGAGAGAGATGATTTGTAGCGCCCGGGTCCACAATCCAGTGAGAGTTGTGTGAGAGGCACGATATACCTTCCTGGAAGATCGAGGTCACAGAACCAGAGGAGCGACGAACCACCTCTTGAAGCTGATGGAGTTGAGCACGTAACGCAGCAATATCATCAGCAGTTGTGGAGGCAGAAACCATAATCCTAATCAGCGACTAGCCACGGTAATCGGATGGCAAGAAGGCACGCGGCTTGTCGGACAGATCCAGCGGCTACTACGGAGGAAGTACTGAGAACCGCGAGAATACGCAGCAGCATGAGAACAAGTAGTGGCGAGAACAAGCCGCAGCGACAAGAACAAACCGCGCGAGAAAGGGCAGCGGTGCGAGAAGAAGCAGCGGCGAGAACAAGCCGCAGCGGCGAGAACAAGCCGCTCGAGAAGAGACAAATCGCAACCTGAAGAAAACGAAGCGGAGAAGGGAAGTCGCCCGGTCTCGGTGTCAACACACCAGCAGTCAAGAGCCCGCGACCAAGAGGCGGAGCCCGCAGCGGGTAGAGAAGTCGTAACGGCTAAGAGAAGTCCGGGCGGGAATCCGCAACGACTAATCAAGGGAAGAAGCCGTGCGAGAAGTCCGCATGGTCACGGTGAGCACACCAGCGGCAAAGGACGAGGCCGCGACCTAGATGCGGAGCTCGCAGCGGGTAAGGAACAGCTCGTGGCGAGGAGAGAAGAGAAGTCGCCTTCGAGGAGACAAGTCGCAGCGACTAAGTAGGGCACAAGCCAGTCGAGAAGGTCGCACGGTCTCGGTGAGTACACCAGCAGCAAGAGAAGATGCCACGACCTAGATGCGGAGCTCGCCGGGAAGAGAGAAGCCACAGCGACTAGAAGAACAAATCGCAGCTTGAAGAGAAGCTGCGGCGACTAAGACAAGCCGCGGCAAGCAAGGAGCAGAGCAGCGAGGAGGCAAGAATTCGGCGGGTAGACAAGGAGACCGCAGCGAGTAGCCAAGGAGACCGCAGCGAGTAGCCGAGATGAAAAACGCAAGAACTCGGCGGCTAAGAGAAGTCTCTTCGAGCAGAGAGAAGGGAAGATCTCGGCGAGTAGACGGGGAGACCGCACCGAGTAGAGAGGAAGCGAGTAAACGGGAAGAAGTCGCGCGGTCAGAGGGAAAACCCCGCCTGATAGGAAGGGTATAAAAAAGGAGGAGAAGGAGAAGAAGAGGTGGAAGCCACGAGAGAGGGATGGAGAGCAGAAGAAGCAGTTAGAACAGCCTTAACCGCGCAGGAAGCCGCGGTTAGAAAGGGAGCAGGCCGCAACACACGGCGGCTAAGCAAGAGAACAAGCCTTAACCGCGAAGAAGCGGTTAGAACAGCCTTAACCGCGCAGGAAGCCGCGGTTAGAAAGGGAGCAGGCCGTCCAGTAAGCCGAGAAGCGGGCGGTTAGAAAAAAAACAGGCCGGACCGTTCCCTCTGATACCATGTAGAAAGAAATGGGCAAACCTTGTAGATACTTCTTCATGTGTAAAATACAAGAGAGAATACAAATATATAGGGGAAGAAAAGGAGAAAGAATCCTATACAAAGGATGTGGGACTAAAGGAGAAAAGAAAAATGGGCCTATAAATGGGCCTTTACATCATTTTTCCCTATACCATCTAACAAGCTCCATGATTTGTTCTTGAAATTTTCTCTAGAGGGTTTCAACTTTTTTTTGTTGTATGGTTAAAAAAACATAAACAACAAATAAAAGAACATAAATTCAGTTAACAACTGCCAATGCTCAAAGGAATGAAAAGCTTGCAATTACCAACTATTTTCTTATATATAGAATAAGCGTAAGAAACATCTCATTTGAAAGATTCCAAATAATAAGAATATTTATCTTAGCAATGATGAATGCTATTAACATTTATGTTTCATATAAGCCCATGTCTATCTTCTCTAAGTGTGACATTTTGTTAAAATATTCTAGCATATCCCATTAGCAAGTTCAATTTTGTGGGAATGAGACATCTTAAAACTTTCAAATAAACCACCATTAAGTTATCTACTCAGTTAGGAGGTTTAATATAGACAAATGAGTGAAATTCATAAATAAAACAGAACACGATTCAACAATACTAGATTGGATATCACAATCTCCCCACAACCATGAAAAAGAGAAGGAAAAGTTATGACTTGTAGAGAAAGGTTCAAACCTTGTATATACTTCTTGAATACGAAAAAACTAATATGAGTACAAATATATAGGAGAGAGGAGAGTAAGATCAAGTTGTACAAACAATGCGGGACTAAACACAAAAACCTACATGGATCAAGTTAGTGGGTCAATACATTATTTTTCTTACTATTTTCTAACACTCCCCCGCAAGCTGGAGCATAAAAATCTTAGGCACCAAGCTTAGACAAGAACTAGTAATAGAGACATCGTGGTAAGGCCTTGGTGAGAATGTCAGCAACTTGCTGAGCAGCAGGAACATATGTTAACTCTATTTTCTTCAACTGAACCTTCTCCCGAATGAAATGACAGTCAACTTCAATATGTTTTGTCCGTTCATGGAAGACCGGATTCTTGGCAATGTGTATAGCAGCTTGACTGTCGCAAAATAAAGTGGCAGGTGAGGAGAGCTTGACTCCTAGATCATCAAGGAGACCCTCAAGCCATGTGAGCTCAGACACAACTGTTGTCATCGATCGATACTCGGCCTCAGTGGATGAGCGAGCAACCACGGACTGTTTCTTGCTGCGCCATGTAATAAGCTATCCTCCAAAGTAAGTGCAGTATCCACTTGTGCAACGACGGTCATCCAACGAGCCAGCATAATCAACATCAGAGTATGCAATCAGAGATAAGGGAGACGAAGAGGGCTTGTATACAAGTCCTTGTCCAGGAGCAGTCTTCAAGTATCGAAGAATACGCTCGACTGCCTGAAGATGAGAGATACGTGGCTCATGGATGACTCGACTAACAACTTCAACCACAAATGATATATCAGGTCTCGTGATAGTGAGATATATCATCTTTCCCACAAAGCGACGATAATACTCTGGATTTTGAAGGAGCATATCAAATTCCGAGGCATGAGCACAGAGCATGTGATTGATATTCATGGGAGTATCAGCTGGCATGCATCCAGAATAGCATGCATCATGAAGTAAGTCAAGGCAATACTTTCTCTGAGATAACACAAGCCCATCAGGTCTCCGAGCTACTTCGAGACCAAGAAAATATCGAAGGCTTCTTAGGTCCTTTGTTTGAAACACAGTCGCCAGATGTTGTTTGATCATCCGTATTCATGGAAGATCATCTCCTGTAATCAAAATATCATCCACATATAACAATAGAATCACTGTGCATGCTGGACGATGATGAGTGAATAGAGAGAAGTCGGCCGAACTCCGAGTGAACCCAACAACACTAACGGTCTTACTAAATTTATCAAACCATGCCCGAGGAGACTGTTTGAGACCATAAAGAGACTTCTTCAGACAACAGACAAGAGACTCCCCCGTGGTCTCAAACCTGGGAAGTTGTTGCATATAAACGGTCGCGTGTAAATCGTCATTAAGAAAAGCATTTTTGACATCCAGTAGTGCAATGGCCAGTGGCGGTGAACAGCGATGGAGATCAACACACGAACAGTATTGAGTTTAGCGACTGGAGAAAAGGTCTCATCATAATCCAGATCTTGTTGTTGAGTGAATCCGCGAGCTACAAGACGAGCTTTCAAACGGTGAACCGTCCCATCCGAACCCTGTTTGACGGTAAACACTCACTTACATCCCACACAAGATTGTCCAGTAGGAAACGGGACCAGATCCCACGTGTAGTTTGCCCAATAAGCAGACATTTCCTCGTCCATAGCCACCCGCCACCCAGGATGTTGGAGAGCCTCATGCACAGAATTAGGGGAGGAAATAGAGGATAAAGAAAGAGCACTTTTCCGGAGTTCCGGAGAGAGGCGGTGAAAAGAGACATAGTTTGTCATCGGGTGGGCAGTGGAACTTGTTGCCGAATCCGCAGGCTGCAAAACATCATTAGAGTAGGTCATCTCCCGTAGGGTAGTAGACGAAGAAGGGAGTCGAGTGTACATATGGATGATAGGTAGTTTAAGTAGGATTGGTGTGGGAAGGGTAGGTGGTTTAGGTGGGATTGGTGTGGGAAGGAGAGGTGGAAGGTTTGAATGAACAGATATAGCAGGCTGCGGCAGAGGTGGCGGAAGTGGAGAATCGGCTGGTTGAGAGTAATATGGCTGATCTTCGAGAAAGGTGACATCAACAAAAGTAACAACCTTGCGATCTTTGGGAGAAAAACAAACGTAGTCCTTCTGGGTCCGAGAGTAACCCACAAACATATATTTAGTGGCACGTGGAGCAAGTTTGTCGTTGGACGGGCCAAGATGATGAACAAAGCACACGCAGCCAAACACGCGAGGGGTGATGGAAAAAGGAGGTTTGGAGGGAAAAAGAAGATTGAAGGGAACCGCAAAATTGAGAATAGAGGAAGGCATGCGGACCTGCGGTTAATAAGAGTGCAGGCGATAGAAACCGCAAAATTCCAATATTGTTTGGAAACATTCATTTGAATCATAAGAGAGCGGGTGACCTCAAGCAGGTGACGATTCTTGCGTTCAGCAACGTCATTTTGTTGGGGGGTATAGGCACACGAGGTTTGATGGATGTTCCCAAACTCAGCAAATAGGTGTGCAAAGACATGACTTGTGTATTCACGGGCATTATCGGTGCGAAGGGTTTTGATTGTAGTGGAAAACTGGTTGCGAGTTTCAATGAAAAAAGTACGGAATCTACTAGATAATTCAGAGCGGTCACGAAGGAGATATAGTCAGGTCACCCGAGAGTAGTCATCTACAAATGTGACAAAGTAACGATATCCAAAAATACTAGCAATTTTGTAGGATCCCCAAATATCGAAGTGTACAAGATCAAAGGGAGCAGGATTCTGAGTTGTATGTGGTGAGAACATAGACCGATGATGTTTCACATAGATACAAAACTCACACGTGAACTCTTGGAGGGACACTTTGGAGAGAGATTTTCTGAGTATGTTAAGAGGAGCGTGACCAAGACGTCGATGTCAATCAACAGAGCTAATAGAGGATAACATCGTTGAAGGAGATGGGTCAAGAATATAGATATCATTCGACAGATGTCCTTTTCCGATGATAGATTGCGTCCTGCGATCCTGCACAACACACAAGTTGGAAGAAAAAGTTACATCGCAATCAAGATCAGTAGTGAGACGACCAATAGAGAGAAGGTTGAAAGGAGAGCCCAGAACATGAAGGGCAGAGCAAAGAGTGATGGAGGGAGTAAGGTGAATAGCTGCCGCTCCAGAAACGGGAATGGTGTCCCCACTAGCAACAGTGATGAACTTGGGATGCACAAAGTTCAAATATTGTGGTGGTTTCCGTGAGGTAATGTGGTGAGAGGCCCCGGAATCCAACATTCAGGATGAGCTATGAGCAAGGCAGGAGGTACCGCCATCAGAAATAGACACCACCGAGCCCGGAGGACAGCTGACCGTCTTGCTAGGAACAGTCCGCAGTGGGCACAAGCAGTGACTATGAGACAGTTCGCAGCGGACACGGTGACAACGCACCAGCGGCAAGAAAGGTCACGACCAGCGCGGAAGAAGAGAGCCCGCAGCGGATAGAAACAAGAAGCGGCGGTAAGAATCCTGAGCTGGCAGCGCGGTTAGGAGAAGACCGCAACCAGGTTACATAGACTGCGCGGTTAGGAGCAGACCGCAACGGGAAGAAGAGGCGAGCACACTGTCACTTGGATTGTGCGGTAAGAGCAGACCGCAACAAGAAAAGCAGCGTAAACGAGAAGTCGCAGGCAGACCGCGCAAACAGCCAAGTCGAGACGGTAAGACACCTGTGCGGGCAGCGACCAGAAGAAACAGAGGCCGGCGAACAGGTACTCGACCGGGCGGTTAGGGGCAGACCGCAACAGGAGCAAAAGCAGGTGAATAGGCACCAGACCGTGCGGGTAGAGGCAAGCCGCAACAAGATCGATAGAAACAATCCGCGCAAATAGCCAAGGCGAGCTGAGAAGCGCGAAGCGACAAGGCAAGAAAAAACTCCTTGTGACAAGAAAAAGCTCGCGCGACAAGGAGGGAACTTGAAGAGAAAGGTGGTCGCGCGGCAAGAGAAAAGGCCGCAACGATAAGACCGAGAAAAGGTTGCAGCGGGTTGAACTGGAGGCCGAACGGTTATAACTAACCGCAGGAATAGGGGAAGTCGCAGCGGGTAGAGAGCAACCCGTGGCAATTAAGAAGATCTAACTGCACGGGAGAGGAGTCCACGTGCCAGAGAGATGAAGGCTATAAAAGAGCGTAGAAGAGAAAGAGGAGGTGGATCCACGGAAGAGAAGGAGGCGGTTAGAAAAGAAGGAAACCGCAAACAGTGCGGTTAAACAGGAAAACAAGCCGCCCGGTTAACGGTTAAGCAGGAAAACAAGCCACCCGGTTAACAGGAGGACTGGGCGGTTAGAAAAAAAACAGGTCGGACCCACCTGGCTCTGATACCATGTAGAGAAAGGTCCAAACCTTGTATATACTTTTGATTACGAAAAAACAAGTACGAGTACAAATATATAGGTCCAAACAATGTGGGACTAAACAGAAAAACCTACATGGGTCAATACATTATTTTTCCTAGTATTCTCTAACATGACTAATGTTGATATAAGTTATAACAACATCATCACCTACACTACATCAATGAAAAGTGAGGTACTAGGTCCAAACTTAAAAAAAGAAAGGTGAACATATGGATTTAGAAGTTATAATCTATGAAGCACATATACTTGCAATGGCCGTACAGCCTACGTATCGTATTTGAAACGTTTCAGAGTCAGGAAAATCTCAAAAATTTTAGGAAACCAATTCCCGAAACTCTAGGAAACATTTTCTTTTAATTTTAGACATAAAAAATTTGGGGTACTCACGGATACTTTTAAATATTACCATATACGCCTAAATATGTTTAAACATGTATAAAAATTATGTGGTTTGTGATGGTGACATGGAGAAAGAAGTGCCAAAGAAAAAAAATAGAATGATAAGTGGCGAGATTCAATTGATTACATATTTTATTTATGACTCCTATTTAAGATATGATACATTTTGTAACACATAAACCTTGTTTTTATTTAATATGTAATATGTGCGGTATGATAATGAGAAATGAAGATGTGAATATCACATATGTCTTCATATCAATTTGCATCAATATTTAAATAATTAAAATTTTCAAAACATTTCTCATATCCTAGTATATTTTGGGAAAATTTCATTTCTCGTATTCGTATCATATCGTATTCACGTCTCCGTCCACGTGCAACATAGGATATAATCTCCACAGCTAGGGTTAGCTTTCAAATCCTCTACTCATGCTTGGATTAAAATTTTCATATAATTAGAAGAATGAGTAGAAAGGAGGAAAAATAATAATCGGTTACCCTAAACCGTGCATGCATATATATATATATATATATATATATGTATATATATGTATATATATGTATATATATGTATATATATGTATATATATGTATATGACCTCATTCACGTGACATATCACGTGAAATAAGTAGCGGGAAAAAATAAAATTTGAACTAAAAACATGTACGATGCGGATATTCAACTCTCCCCCTCAAGTTGAAAATATAAATTGATCATTCCCAACTTGATTGTATTGTTCATGAAGTTGTCACTGCTAGTTGGTGAATACGTCGGCTAGTTGGTCATGTGAGTTTACGAATAGAGTACATATATTTCTCTTGTCTAGGTGATCTTTGATAAAGTGTCTGTCAACTTCAACATGCTTTGTCCTATCATGTTGAACCGGATTGTGAGCAATATTGATGGTCGCTTTATTATCGCAGTATATAGTAACTAGTCTGTTCACCCGGAGACCCATATCTTGGAGGATTGTCTTCAACCACAACCCCCACATACTCCCTGCGTCATAGCTCCATATTCTGCTTCAGCACTTGAGCGCGCCATAACATTCTGTTTCTTGCTCCGCCCACAAATGAGCAGTACCCGGCAATTGACTTTCTATTATCTTGACTACCGGCCCAATTGGCATCAGTAAACACTTCAATCTCTAAAGGTTGGCTTGCAGAAAACAGAATACTACGACCTGAAGACTTCTTGAGGTATCTCAATACCCAATACGCTGCCTGTTGATGGAGAATTGTGGGAGAGTGCATGAATCCTCTTAGGACACCCACGGAGTACGTAATATCAGGGCGAATATGAGATAAATATGAGTTTCTCAATCAAGCGTTGGTACCTAAAAGCATCCACTTTCTCTCCTCTAGTGTCAGCATCAATCTTGTGATTTGCCTCAATAAATGTATCCACGCGAGCACACTCAAGCATCCCAGTTTCCTCCAGAAGATCAAGGGTATACTTTCACTGTAAGATGAAGATCCTCTGACGAGACCTCACTACTTCAATTCCCAAGAAGTATTTCAAATTCCTCAGATCCTTGACTTCAAATTCTTTGCCCAACTGTTCTTTCATGTGCCCAATCTCCTCTAGATCATCTCTTGTAATGATGATGTCATCCACGTACACAATTAGAATCGATACTTGAGCTCCTCTCCTCTTGATGAAGAGAGTATGATCAGTTTGTCCTTAAGTATAGCCTAGTCGAAGCATGGTCTTGTTAAACCGACCAAACCACGCTCTAGGAGACTACTTCAGGTCATATAAGGATTTCTGCAAACGATAGATCTTTCCATTGTACTCTTCTTTGGTAAAGCCAGGGGGATAGTCATGTAGACTTCTTCTTCCAGATCACCATGCAAGAATGCATTTTTGACATCAAGTTGTTGTAACTCCCACTCATGACAAGCAGCACAAGAGAAGATCACCCTAATAGAATTCATCTTTGCAACAGGGGCAAAGGTTCTTGGTAGTCAATTCTTTGGGTCTAGGTATACCCTTGAGCGACCCAGCGTGCTTTATACCGCTCCACCCTATCTTGGTTCTGCTTCGCAGAGAAGATCCAGCGTAATCAAACCGTTCGCTTCCCAGAGGGAAGACGAGCAAGCCGCCAAGTTTCATTTTGTTCCAAGACACACATCTCTTCTTCCATAGCATGTTTCCACTCAGGTATTTGAACAACCTCCTTGTTGAAGCCAAAAATGACCTCTGTGGAGTTCGGGGTCCCTAGAAAGGGGTGACCTCACACCTACTACAATCAGGAGAACGTCACTGACCAAAGGATCAAGAAGCTAGAAACAGACCCTCGGCTCTAGCGCGGAGGTCCCACCTCACACCCGGAAGACCTTTGAGGTCTCCCCCTCCCTAGCCAATGTTGAGCTAGGGTGCCTTGGAGGATGAAATGGGAGTGAAGAAGTGATGATCTCCAAGGCACCCCTAAGGGTCTATTTATAGTTTTTTCCAACCCATGGACCAAAAAGTCAACAATACCCCTACGCCAAAAATGCCTCGGGACAATAGAAAACAGACACACCGGGGGGTAAAGAGATAATTCCGCCCCGAGGGTAAAATGGTAACGACAAGGCACAAAGAGGTCCAAGGGCGGGAGAAGCCATACCCCCCACCTTGTCGGACACCCGAGACAGGCTGGGGAGCAGGGGGCAGGGGCGAGACCCCGGCTCCCGGCCGGTCTCGCCCCGCCAGGCCGCGGGGGCACGACGAGAACCCGTCCTCCCGCCGGTCTCGCCCCGCCTCGCCTCCGCCAGGCCGCGGGGGCAGGGCGAGAACCCGGCCTCCCGCCGGTCTCGGCCCACCTCGCCCCGCCAGGCCGCGGGGGCAGGGCGAGAACCCGGCCTCCCGCCGGTCTCGCCCCGCCTCCCCTCTGCCAGACCGCGGGGGCAGGGCGAGAACCCGGCCTCCCGCCGGTCTCGCCCCGCTTCGCCCTGCCAGGCCGCGGGGGCAGGGCGAGAACCCAGCCTCCCGCCGGTCTCGCCCCGCCTCGCCCCGCCAGGCCGCGGGGGCAGGGCGAGAACCTGGCCTCCCGCCGGTCTCGCCCCGCCTCGCCTCCGCCAGGCCGCGGGGGCAGGGCGAGAACCCGGCCTCCCGCCGGTCTCGCCCCGCCTCGCCCCGCCAGGCCGCGGGGGCAGGGCGAGAACCTGGCCTCCCGCCGGTCTCGCCCCGCCTCGCCTCCGCCAGGCCGCGGGGGCAGGGCGAGAACTCGGCCTCCCGCCGGTCTTGCCCCTCCTCGCCTTGCGCCTAGCCAGCCGGGGGCGGGTTCGGTCAACTTGTCATACCCGCCCCTCCCAGAAAAAGGCCAAGGGGGAAGGCAATTTTTCCTCCCCATAATAGTATATTCCGAGGGCTAGGCCTAAATTGGCCACCAACAGCTCAAACCACTCAAAAAACTTAAAACCAAAAACCTGCGAATACGGGGTCGTACACAATCTCCGTTCTTTTCGAGGTTGGCACAAGCTCGGAAAGAAACATCCAACCCAACATATTCGCTGAGTGTGATTTTCTTGCGCGGTCAACCTGCCATGCCAGTTATGAGAGCCTGGGTGGCGAGACCCCCTCCGGGTAAAAAACACTTCACCCCCCGGAGGGGTCAACCTGTCATGCCAGCTATGCGAGCCTGGGTGGCGAGACCCCCTCCGGGTAAAAAAACACACTTCACCCCCCGGAGGGGTCAACCTGCCATGCCAGCTATGGGAGCCTGGGTGGCGAGACCCCCTCCGGGTAAAAAACACTTCACCCCCCGGAGGGGTCAACCTGTCATGTCAGCTATGGGAGCCTGGGTGGCGAGACCCCCTCCGGGTAAAAAACACTTCACCCCCCGGAGGGGTCAACCTGTCATGTCAGCTATGGGAGCCTGGGTGGAGAGACCACCTCCGGGTAAAAAACACTTCACCACCCCCCGAGGGGTCAACCTGCCATGCCAGTTATGGGAGCCTGGGTGGCGAGACCCCCTCCGGGTAAAAAATACTTAGCCTCTACGAGAGGTACCACCAGCCCTGTCCAGCTAGTGAGAGCCTGGACAGCGGGACCGTCTCAGAGCAAAAAGGGACTTGGGCTTCCACGAGAGGTACGCCTGCCCTGCCAGCTAGTGAGAGCCTGACAGCGGACCATCATCGGAGCAAAAAGGAACTTACTCCCCCCGAGGCACATTCGACCCAACCAGCTAGTGGGAGCCTGGCTGAGGAGATCCTCTCGGGGGTGGGGCTTGCTCTCCCCGAGGCACATTCGACCCAACCAGCTAGTGGGAGCCTGGCTGAGGAGATCCTCTCGGGGGTGGGGCTTGCTCTCCCCGAGACACATTCGACCCAACCAGCTAGTGGGAGCCTGGCTGAGGAGATCCTCTCGGGGGTGGGGCTTGCTCTCCCCGAGGCACATTCGACCCAACCAGCTAGTGGGAGCCTGACTGAGGAGATCCTCTCGGGGGGTGGACTTGATCTCCCCGAGGCACATTCGACCCAACCAGCTAGTGGGAGCCTGGCTGAGGAGATCCTCTCGGGGGTGGGAACTTCATCTCCCCGAGGCACATTCGACCCAACCAGCTAGTGGGAGTCTGGCTGAGGAGATCCTCTCGGGGGTGGGGCTTGCTCTCCCCGAGGCACATTCGACCCAACCAGCTCGTGGGAGCCTGGCTGAGGAGATCCTCTCGGGGGTGGGGCTTGCTCTCCCCGAGGCACATTCGACCCAACCAGCTAGTGGGGAGCCTGGCTGAGGAGATCCTCTCGGGGGTGGGGCTTGCTCTCCCCGAGGCACATTCGACCCAACCAGCTAGTGGAGCCTGGTTGAGGAGATCCTCTCGGGGGTGGGGCTTGCTCTCCCCGAGGCACATTCGACCCAACCAGCTAGTGGGAGCCTGGCTGAGGAGATCCTCTCGGGGGTGGGGAACCAGGTGTTTCACTTGAACTCTATCAAATCCAACATCCTCAAACGGGGAAAAAAGATGAGTTACATGACCCCCCCCCCCCCCGACTTAGTTGGTCGGGGGTTGGACTTATTACAACATAAGAAACATACAGGACTCTGCCGGGGCGAGGCTTCCTCAGGGGGTCTGGGCCTGGTGGTCGTCATCTGCTTCCTTCTCGCCGGACACTTCCATCTTGCTCAGGCTCTCCATGATCTCCTTCATCTCCTCTGCCTTGGCCAACCAAGAGATGGTGTTGACGGCCGTGACATAACACTGTCTTGCCATCCTGGAGTCTCCCTTGACTCTGACCTGGATCCCTCCTGAGCTGAACTTGAGGCATTGGTGGAAAGAAGACGGCACGCAACGGAAGGCGCTGATGAGGGGCCTTCCGAAGATGGTGTTGTAGCTGCTTGGAGCGTCAACAATGACGAACCGGCAGTTCCTTGAAGTCCCTCCCAACTTTACTTGGAGTCCTACTCCACCCTCTACCTCCTTCCTCTCCCCTGAAAATCCGAACAGGGGTCCGTCCGAGGCCAACACCCTCCTTGGCTCCACCTTCATCTCGTCAAACGCCTTCTTGAAAACGACGTTGACGGAGCTTCCGTTGTCAACCAAGATCCGGGAGATGGTGTAGCCCTCGATGGTCGTCTGGATGACTAGCGCATCGCAAAACGGATCCTCATGATCCGGCAGGTCCTTCACCGAGAAGGTGATCTTCTCCTCCTGGGGCGGGGTCTGGGACGTCGAGGCGACGCTCCGTCGGTACATCACATGGAGACTTGCCTTCCGAGTGGCCTCGATCCCCACTCCACCATGGATCACAGTTATACCACCTCGGGGTCCGACATCGACCCGTTCCTCACACACGTCATCTCCACCTTCTCTGGGCAGAACCTCTTCAACCCGCACTGGTGGCTGTGGTTGGGCAGGGCCTCTCGCCCCCCTCACTTCTAGGAACTCGGGGCAGGTAGTTGTGGCGTGCCCCTCCACCTGGTGGAAGTCACAGTACGGTAGCGCTCCTCCCCTCCTTCGACGGGCTGGGTGTTCTCTCCTGTTACCTCTTCCTCCTCCTATCGTCAAGGCTTGCTGCGGCGGGGGTAAGAGCTGTCTTGGGGCTTGTCTCTGGAAGTTAAACCTCCCTTGCCCCCCATGGAAGTTCCCCCCATCTTGGACGTAACCTCTTCCTGGACCCTGAACGGGTCCTCCCTGCTGCCTCCAACCTGATTCTGGACCCTCCTGAGCTCTCCGATCCTCTCTCCTTCTTCCTTCCTGAGGTCTTGAGCCACCTTACTCCTTTGACTCCATCTCTGTTAGCTTTGCCAACTTCTTGACAAATGTCGGGTTGGCCGCCTCCATGGCTATCTCCTCGCCGCCCTTTCCATCAGCTCCTCAAAGGAAAGGGGGGTCTTTCGAATCAGGCTCATCTTGAAGAACCCCTCGCGCAACCCCACCGTGAACGCCATCTGGAGGGCATACCCCGGCATCTCCTAGACCTCCAGGATCTCCTCTTGGAACCTGTCAACGTAACGGGCCAGCGACTCCTCGGCCCCCTGCCTTATCAGGAAGATGGACTTGGGACTCCTCTTCTTCTCTTCTTGGAGGTGGAGAAGCGAAGCTGAAAGCTCCGGCTCAAGTCCTCGAACCCATAGATCGACCTCGGAGGGAGTTGATGAAACCAGTTTCTTGCCTTCTCCTTCAACGTGATCGCAAAGAGGCGACACTTGAAGGCGTCCGTCATCGGCCTGATGGAGACGGCATCCTCGAACCACTGCAGATGCTGGACAGGGTCATCCTTCCCAGTATAGTAAGTCATGTCGGGTTCTCGGAACCCCTCAGGAACGGGAGCTGAGATGATCAGCTCGTTGAAGGGTGACCCCCTAAGGGGTGGTCTCGCCACCTCTACTCGCGCGGCCTGCTCGCCTGGGAGGCTGGCACTCGCCGGGCTGGAGAACAATTCTCGGCCGGTGAGGTCTCGCTCGACCCCATCTCCCATCCTCTCCTTCCCTGACCTTCTTCCTGGTGCACTTCCTTCACCCCCCCCCCCCCCCCCCGCTGGGGTCGTCTCGCCTAGACCACTGGGAGTCGACTCGTCGAGAGGGGGAGCTAGCTCCTGGGGGGTCGGGGTGGAGCTGCCACCCTGAGGAGCAATGCTTCGCAGCATCTCCATGATGCCTTGGATGAAGGCCATGAACTCTTGCCTCCCCACAAAGGGTCCTGGGCTGGGGAGCTCGACGAGATCATCACTACCTCCCTGACCTCCAGTCATGGCACTCTCCCGAGATCTTCTGTGCTGGTCACTCTCCACGCTCACCGCACCAAAAGTGTTGAAGCCAAAAATGACCTCTGTGGAGTTCGGGGTCCCTAGAAAGGGGTGACATCACACCTACTACACTCAGGAGAACGTCACGGACCAAAGGATCAAAAAGCTAGAAACAGGACCCTCGTCTCTAGCGCGGAGGTCCCACCTCACACCCGCAAGACCTTTGAGGTCTCCCCCTCCCTAGCCAATGCTGAGCTAGGGTGCCTTGGAGGATGAAATGAGAGTGAAGAAGTGATGATCTCCAAGGCACCCCTAAGGGTCTATTTATAGTTTTTTTCAACCCCATGGACCAAAAAGTCAACAATACCCCTACGCCAAAAATGTCTCGTGCCAATAGAAAACAGCCACACTGGGGGGTAAAGAGGTAATTCCGCCCCGAGGGTAAAATGGTAACGACAAGGCCCAAAGTGGTCCAAGGGCGGGAGAAGCCATACCCCCCACCTTCCGGACACTCGAGACAGGCTGGGGAGCAGGGGGCAGGGGCGAGACCCCGGCTCCCGGTCGGTCTCGCCCCGCCAGGCCGCGGGGGCAGGGCGAGAACCGGCCTCCCGCCGTCTCGCCCCGCCTTGCCTCCGCCAGGACGCGGGGGCAGGGCGAGAACCCGGCCTCCCGCCGGTCTCGCCCCGCCTCGCCCCGCCAGGCCGCGGGGGAAGGGCGAGAACCCGGCCTCCCGCCGATCTCGCCCCGCCTCGCCTCCGTCAGGCCGCGGGGGCAGGGCGAGAACCCGGCCTCCGCCGGTCTCGCCCCGCGTCGCCTCGCCAGGCCGCGGGGGCAGGGCGAGAACCCGGCCTCCCGCCGGTCTCGCCCCGCCTCGCCCCGCCAGGCCCCGGGGGCAGGGCGAGAACCTGGCCTCCCCCGGTCTCGCCCGCCTCGTCTCCGCCAGGCCGCGGGGGCAGGGCGAGAACCTGGCCTCCCGCTGGTCTCGCCCCGCCAGGCCGCGGGGCAGGGCGAGAACCTGGCCTCCCGCCGGTCTCGCCCCCCGCCTCGCCTCCGTCAGGCCGCGGGGGCAGGGCAAGAACCCGACCTCCCGCCGGTCTTGCCCCGCCTCGCCTTGCACCTAGCCAGCCGGGGGCGGGTTCGGTCAACTTGTCATACCCGCCCCTCCCAGAAAAAGGCCAAGGGGGGAAGGCAATTTTTCCTCCCCCTAATAGTATATTCCGAGGGCTAGGCCTAAATTGGTCACTAAGAGCTCAAACCACTCAAAAAAAACTTAAAACCAAAAACCTGCGAATACGGGGTTGTACACTCCTGTCAGGTCTTTAGGAACCACAATAGAGAAAAGAGATGAGATAAAAGCTTTGTGACCCAGAGAGAGATGAGTGTAAGAGATCTAGTTAGCAATGGGGTATTTAGTGCCACCAGCTTTACCTTTAAGACGAGCAAGGGGAACATGGAGGTCATCATCCGAATCTGGAGCGGAGGCAGGCACCGGCACCGGTGGAATATCCACGGTCTGTACTTGCTCAGCAGTCTGAGGTCTGCGAGAGTTATGATATAATATAGGAGGAATGGAAGTGGCAGTACTAGGAGCAGGAGTAAAGGGAATATGAGATAGGCAACAATCGGGAGAGGAGAGTCGATGGTCCCGTCATTGTTACTACTCGTCTCCCCATGACGCGGACCAAAGTACGACTCGCCCTCACGAAAGGTAACATCAACAGTGCAATAATAGCGACGTGTAGGGGTGATAGCACTTATACCCTTTGGTAGTAGGAGAGTAGTCAATAAATACACATCGGAGAGAGCGAGCATCCAGTTTATCGCGATGTGAGAGGTGTTGACTATGTGGTTCTTGGCTAAACGGGATAAAGGCGTATCGTAGGAAATAGAGTGAGACGAAAGACAATTAATGAGATGAGCGGCAGTAAGAACCGCATCTCCCCAATAGGGCTTAGGAAGGTTCATTGTAATTAACAAACACCGAGCAACCTCTAGTAAGTGTCTATTCTTTCGTTCGGCTACACCATTTTGAGTGGAAGTGTGGACACTTGCAGTTTAGTGGATAATGTCATGTTCGGCAAGATATGAACCAAACGCTCCCCGATCATCATATCCCCCTCATTATCACTACGGAGCACACGAATGGTGTCATTGAACTGATTCACAACCATGTGATGAAATGACTGAAAGCAAGAAAGCACATCACTCTTCCTTTTTAATAAATAATGCAAAGTAGTACGAGAATGACAATCAATAAATGTAATAAACCATTTATAGTCAGATAAAGATAATATAGGGGAGGGACCCCGGACATCTGAATGTAAAACATCAAAAGGATATGAACTAGAAAAAAAAACATGATTGATATTCTGACGAACATGTTTTGAACGTTCACATGTGTCACAAGTAAACAATTTAATTTAAACTACTGAAAGCAGGAAACAATTTTGTAAAATAGAAAGTAGAAGGATGGCTAAGGTGCAGATGCCAGCGTCGGATGTCATGTAGAGTCGGAGCACTGGTGGTGGAAAGAGCACTGGGAGATGACAACTGGTTCGGCATGTACAACCCGCCAGATGCCAGCGCCGGATGTCATGTAGAGTCGGAGCACTGGTGGTGGAAAGATCACTGGGAGATGACAACTGGTTCGGCATGTACAACCCGCCAACGTTCCTACCACTGCCAAGCATCTGCTTCGTATACAGATCCTGAAACACACAAACATCATGATAAAAAGTTGAAGAGCAATTTAAAGAAGCAGTTAAGTGGCTTATGGAGAGAAGATTCGAGAAAATGAAGGGACATGTAAAACCGAAGAGAGAGAGATCAGGAGAACAAGCAACAGTTCCTTTGCCCGCAATAGAAGAAAGGAAATCATTAGCAGCAATGACCTTATCACGGCCAGAGAGAGGAGTATAGGAGGTAAAACCTGAGGCAGATCCAGTCAAGTGATCCGTCGCACCTAAGTCTATGATCCACTCGAAAGGGGAAGAAGTCAGGGCATGAGCACAGGAGATACCTGAAGTAGCAAGCGCAGCAGTGGAATCAAAGGATGGGGGGGTCAGACTAGGAACGCAGCATACGGCGAAAGGCCTCTAACTCCATAGCAGAAAGGCCCCCAAAGTTGTCCTCATAGGCCTCAGTGGAATGCGCAGGAATACTGAGTACGGGCACCAGCCTGACGACCACCACCACGATGACCACCTCTCCCTCGAGCACCAGAACCCCAGCCAGAGGGAGCAAGGCGAGGATGAATACGAAAGCAGACGTCCTTAGTATGACCTTTCTTCCCACAGTAGTTGCAAAACGGTGGAGGTCCTCGAGTAATCCCAACAAGAGCAGATTGTTCATTAAAGGAACCAAGAGAGCGGCGACGATTCTCATCACTGAGTAGCATACTGAAGGCTTCCCGAAGAGAGGGAAGAGGCTCACGGTGGAGGACATGCAGGCAAACGACATCAAATTTCATATTGAGTCTCATAAGAAAGACATGAACCCGGAAGCGACCTTTATCCTTCTGAAGAGCCTGTGCATCGGCAGTGCAAGCAGCGGTAAAGGTGTTGAAGTAATCTAGTTCCTGATACAGGCGTTCGAACTCAGGGTAGTAGGCAGAAACGGTCATGGTGCCTTGCTTCAACTCCAAAACACGTCGAGTGAGCTCATTAATCTGTGTCGAACTGTCTGCCTAAGAGTAGGTGTCACGAGCCCTTTTCTAAATTTCATAAGCCGAATACATAAGCATGTAGCAGCGCAACACCGTACACCTGAGGGGACATAGAGTGAAGTAACCACGAGACAACCAAGGAATTGTCTGCATCTCATTTTATCCATGAGGGATCGGTACGTGGTGGCTCAATAGTGGTACCATCAATATGCTCATATAGCTGGTAACTTCGAATAGCATGTTGTGCTGCCCTGGACCATTCCAGATAATTTGTGTCATCCAAGGCAACTGTAGTGATCTTCAAAGAGCCAGATTGGTCGTGGATCCGAGAAGGATTTGCAGAGGGACCGTGGAGGGCACCGCCGCACCGGTCTGAGGAGACGAGATTTCAGTGGAATCATCCATCGATAACAGGCCGGAAAAAAAACAAGCAAGACGAAGATCTCAAATTGGAAGAAACCACATCCTACGAGTGTCCCTAAATCATGTCGCCGGAGAGGACACCGGAGGATGTGACCGTGATGTCTCTGACAGCCCCCGTGGAGGACAAAATGGCCGGAGACAAAGGGCCGCCCGGAAACACCGGGCGGAGAAAGTCGTTGAAGAGAGAAGAGGAGCGGCGATGGAAGGCGGAATCGGACGGGAGACACGCGCTAGAAAGAGGAACCGGGCGCTGGAAAGAGGAACCGGGTGGGAGACGCGCGGGCGCTGGAAGTCGGACGCGGTCGACGACTGGAAGTGCGCGGGAAGCGATACGGCGGGAGGCGGGAGGCGGCCGCGGTCGACGCGCGCTGAAGGCAGACGCGGGCGGGAGACGAAGTTAGCGGCTAGGGCGGACGGGATCGGGAGATCGGCGGGATTCCTTTCCCTCTGATACCAAGTACAAAGGAGGAAAATAATCATCGGTTACCCTAAACCGGGCCAGACATACATATATATATGGCCTCATTCACGTGACATCACGTGAAATAAGTAGCGGGAAAAATAAAACTTGAACTAAAAATGCATGCGACGTGTATATTCAACTGAATGTGAATAGGCGGTTCAAGAATGCGACAAAAGTTGAAGTAGGAGTTTCAATAAAACTGTTAGAAAAGCCCATTTAAACTAGGCCCATTTTATAGCATTTATTGTTTTTTCTCTCCTCTCTTTAGTCCCACATTGTGTATAGGACTTTCCCCTCTCTTTCTCTCATCTATATATTTGTACTCATTCTTTGTATTTGTACAAGTGAAAATATATACAATGGTGGTTTTTTCCATCTCTACATGGTATCAGAGGCAGGTTCCGTCTCCTGCGGATTCAGATTTCTATCCGCCCAGCGGCCTGCGGTCTCTTGCGGATTCCCATTCCTATCCGCCCAGCGGCCTGCGGTTTCCGCGTCCTGAGTTTGTGTGTCCGCGCCTTCTAGTCGCATAGCCCCTACGGCCTGCCTTTGTCCAATCCGCTCCCTTTCCTCCCGTGGAACCACTCCTCTTCCCTCCTCTTCTGGTCCTTTTTATAGCCCTCTCTCTCTGATCTGTGGGGTCCACTGCTTCCCATAGTCCGCTGCGGCCTATTCTTGTCCGACGCGAGCTCGGCTAACTCGCTCCCTAGCCCCGCGGTCTACGTTTGTCCGCTGCGAGCTCGGTGAATTCGCCTCCTCTTCTTGCTCTCTTTTGTCCGTCGTGAGCTCGGCGGCCTCCTTCTGTCCGCGCGTCTCTCCTGCCTGCGGCTGCTCTCCTTCCTCTTCTGGCGGACAAGTTCTTTTCCCTGTCCGCCGCGGGCTCGCTCCTCTCTACGATTTTCGTCTTGCGGACTGGTCCAGCCCGCTACGGTCGCCCTCTAGTCGCCGCGACTTGCCGAGCTCCCACGACTTGCCGAGTTCCCCCGTCTAGTCGCCGCGACTTGCCAAGCTCTCGCGACTTGCCGAGCTCCCCGGCTTGCCCTCTCTTCTCGGCCAGCTGTTGTGCTCTTCCGTCGCGGTCTGATCCAGTCCGCCGCGGTCTAATCCAGTCCGTCGCGGCCTCCAATAGCCCGCTCCTTGCTAAGCGTGTCTATACTCGCCGCGGCCTGTCTTCTGCTTTGCATCAGTCCGCTGTCTCTACCCGCTTCCTCTCCTCCAGGTCGCCATGTCCTCTAGCGACTCCACTACAGCTACCCCCACAGCAGACCACGTGGCTCCTCCTCACGAACTCCGCGACGAGCTTCGGATTACTACGATTTCTCTAACTGGCAAGAAAAACTTTGTGCAATGGGCTCACTCGGTTCGCCGTGTCCTGCAGTCAAAGGGGTTCCTTCATCACTTGACTCAGGCCGTTATCGGCACCCCTACTGAGCAATGGTTACGCAATGATGGTCGCGTGCAGACTTGGCTTCTTAACTCTCTTGATGGCGAATCTTATCGTCTGGCCATGTACCATGAGACGGCCAAAGGCATGTGGGACGAGCTCCACACCCTCTACTCTGGCAAGGATAGTCTCCACCATCTGTATGACATCATCACTGCTCTCCAGGCCCTTGATAGCAGTGGCGCGACCGACCTGACGTCCTTTGTTGCTCAGGCTCAGTCTCTGGTTGAGGCTTGGATCCACCATCAGCCTCCTACTTTAGATCTTGCTGCTCAACGTACCCAAAAGGAAGCTGTGGGTATCGTCATGATGATGGCCCGGGTCCCGCCTCATCTTCACAGTGTCCGGGCTCACATCCTCTCTGATGTGTGCTCGATGCTTCTCAAAGTCTCCCCGCCTCCGGATATGCCCGGACTTCCTTCTTCGGCCCTTGTTCAACAGGCACCCGCTCCCTTATTGCCTCTTCCCTCTTCTACCCGTGGAGGCCGCTCTGATTCTCGCGGCCGGGGTCGGGGTGGCCGGTCTCGGCCTAAGTGCTCGTTCCGCGGTAAAGATGGACATCTTGAAGCCACGTGCTATCGCAAACATGGGCGACCTCCTCGTCCGCAGGCCTCTGCTGCTACTACCGACTCCGCTTCCCCCCGTACTGATCTCGACGAGGTTCGTCTTCAGCTCCAGCATCTTCATGGCCTGCTTAGCCGCCCGCCTGCCTCGGTTGCCTCTGCTGCCTCCATCTCCAATGAAGGTATCGCCTGCCTATCCTCTGGCCCGCGATGGATCCTTGATTCTGGTGCCACTCATCATATCACCTCTGTTAGGCCGCCTCAGTACTTGTCTTCACCTCACCCGAAGTACATTACTATCGCTAATGGGGCATCGGTTCCCGTCTCTGGATGTGCTGATATTTCTCTCACTTCTTCTCTCCTTCTGCGCTCGGCTCTACATGTTCCGGGCTCTCCTTTCAATTTACTGTCTGTTGGTCGCCTTACTGTCGATTCTAATTACTCCGTGACATTTACTTCTTCTTTTCTCATACAGGATCAGCAGACGCGGACTATCATTGGTAGCGGACGGCTGCAGAATGGGCTCTATCTTCTTGACGACTCTCCCACTGTCCTCGCATATATCTCCTCTTCGGATTGGCATCGCCGTCTGGGTCATGCTCCTCTTCCAGTCCTCCGGAAGGCTCTTCCAGATGTTTCTCTTCCTGCTTTTCGCTGCGACACATGTATTTTGGGCAAGCAGCCCCGTTCATCGTTCCCTTCTCATTGTACTCGGAGCTCCGCTCCTTTTATTTTGGTACACTCCGATATATGGGGTCCATACAAATTTACTAGTATTTCTGGTTATCGGTATTTTCTTACTTTTATTGATGATTACTCTCGAATGACGTGGTTATATCTCCTCCGGGATCGCTTTGAACTTCCCCGCGTCTTCCGGGCTTTCATACTTGAGACTCGCACTCAGTTCTCTGCGCTTATTCGTACTATTCGTACTGACAATGCGCGGGAGTACACCAGTCATACCTTCGCCACTCTCTGCTCTGAGTTCGGCATTCTTCACCAAACATCGTGTCCGTACACTCCACAACAGAATGGTGTCGCCGAGCGCAAGAATCGTCACCTTCTTGATGTCGCTCGCTCCCTTATGCTTCAAATGCGGGTTCCCAAACCATACTGGAACTACGCACTCTCCACAGCTTGCTTTCTCATCAACCGTCTCCCGTCTTCCGTCCTCCAGTATGCTACTCCCTTCAGCCTCCTCTTTCCCACTACTCCGCCTTTTCCGTTCCTCCACGGGTGTTTGGGTGTACCTGCTACGTTCACCACCTTGGTCCCTCCTCGGACAAGTTGGATCCTCGTGCCACCAAGCATATCTTTGTGGGCTACTCGCGCACTCAAAAGGGTAATGTATGTTATTCGTCTGCTACCCACAAGGTTACTGTCTCGGCTGACGTGACTTTTCGTGAAGATATTCCTTTCTTCCCTGATCTGGCTGTCGCTCTAAGTCCAGATCCCGTCGTTCGTCCTGTCATTCCTGTTCCTCCCTCCTCATCCTCTCCGCCTTCCCAACCTCATGTCCGTCCACCACCACCGGTTATCCGGGTCTATTCTCGTCACTCTCCTCATCCTGTTGCCCCTCTGCAGTCGGCTTCGACCTCTGGTGCTCCGCTACCTGCTGCTCTGGCTCCCGCCTCTACCGCTCATCCGATCGCGAATTACGTCTCTCTCCATCGCCTCTCTCCCTCTCTTCTTCACTTTGTCAACTCATTATCCTCTGTTTCGGTCCCTAACTCTGTGCAGGAGGTGCTTCATCATCCTGGCTGGCGGGCTGCCATGGACGAAGAAATGACGGCCCTCTGGGCCAACCAGACCTGGGTCTTGGTTCCCTTACCTCCCGGTCAGCACCCTGTTGGGTGTAAATGGGTGTTCGTCATCAAGCATGCTCTGGATGGCACTATTGCCCGACTGAAGGCCCGTCTTGTGGCCCGTGGCTTCACACAACAGGAGGGCCTCGACTATGAGGAAACCTTCTCTCCGGTGGTCAAGCTCAACACTATCCGTGTTCTTCTCTCCATCGCAGTGCACCGCCACTGTCCCCTTCATCAGCTCGATATCAAGAATGCCTTTTTGAATGGCGACCTTCAGGAAACCGTCTACATGCGCCAACCGCCCGGGTTTGAGACCACGGGGGAGTCTCGGGTATGTCTTCTCAAAAAATCCATTTATGGTCTCAAACAGTCCCCTCGGGCGTGGTTTGACAAGTTCAGCAAGGTGGTTCGTGACATGGGGTTCACTCGGAGTTCAGCAGATTTCTCCCTTTTTACCCGACACCGGGCCACTGGCACCGTCCTTCTGTTGGTTTATGTTGATGACATCCTTCTCACTGGGGATGACTTAAAGGGGATTCAAGAGGTCAAACAACATCTGAGCACTGTTTTTCAGACTAAAGACTTGGGGCAACTTCGCTACTTTCTTGGTCTCGAGATCGCACGACGGCCGGACGGGTTGGTGCTCTCCCAACGAAAGTACTGTCTCGATCTTCTCAAAGATGCTGGTCAGTCTGGTTGCAAGCCAGCTTGTACCCCGATGGAGGCAAATCACAAACTGTGCGCTCATGCTTCGGATGACGATTTGCTGCTTCCGAATCCGGAGTACTATCGACGCTTTGTGGGAAAGTTGATCTATCTAACGGTCACAAGGCCGGATATATCGTTTGCAGTTGGGGTTGTCAGTCGGTTTATGCATGCCCCCCGGGCTTCTCATCTCCAGGCGGTTGAACGGATTCTCCGATACCTTAAGGGAGCTCCGGGTCAAGGGCTGGTTTACAAAACCTCCGACTCTGCTCCCGCATTAGTTGCCCATTTTGATGCTGATTATGCGGGTTCCCTGGACGATCGGAGGTCAACAAGTGGGTTCTGTACTTATTTTGGTGGTCATCTTATTACATGGAAAAGTAAGAAACAAGCTGTGGTAGCCCGTTCCTCTGCAGAAGCTGAATACCGATCGATGGCCTCGGTTGTCTCAGAACTCACATGGCTTGAAAGTCTCCTTACTGACCTGGGAGTAAAACTCCCCTCCTCTGTTGTTCTATTTTGTGATAGTCAAGCCGTCATACACATAGCAAAGAATCTGGTGTTTCATGAGCGCACAAAACATATCGAAGTTGACTGTCACTTTGTTCGTGAGAAGGTTCAATTAAAGAAACTTGAATTGAAGCATGTTCCAGGAACTGATCAAGTTGTCGACATCCTTACAAAGGCCTTATCAAGTACCCTGTTCTACCAGTGTTTGTCCAAGCTGGGTGCATATGACCTATACGCTCCAGCTTGCGGGGGAGTGTTAGAAAAGTCCATTTAAACTAGGCCCATTTTATAGCATTTATTGTTTTTTCTCTCCTCTCTTTAGTCCCACATTGTATATAGGATTTTCCTCTCTCTTTCTCTCATCTATATATTTGTACTCATTCTTTGTATTTGTACAAGTGGAAATATATACAAGGGTGGCTTTTTCCATCTCTACAAAAACAAAGAAGGCGAGTTTGCTCGGTAGTTGCATTTGATGATCAATTTTACATTACTACGATTTTAAGCTTAATGATGATAATGTGTATATTGACATTTTATGGTCAAGATTGTTAAATCCGGAAACACGGTTAAAACAATTCATGCATACTTGATCCATCCTGAATCCAAATCAAAATTTCTTCTCATTGAATAAAAATAATCATGGAAACAATAACGGCCTCTCCCTAATGAATAAAAATATAAAAAGGAGGGAAATGAACTGCATAAAGTTGAAACTAAATGAATACAGTTCATAATGCCACACAAATCAGCATACCTTTTGAATATTTCTCTGAGAACCGATTGTGGCGGAAGAATGCTTATGTTTCATATGTATCGCAAGAAATCTTAGCTTCGGATCCACCGAGCATGCGGCGCCACAATTTATCATTTTTTTCAAGAAGCTGTGGATGCGCATTGAGATCTGCATATCTCATCAGACACATTCATCGTGTATTTCTAGTTGAGGCATCTGTGACATCATGGAGAGGGCATGATCCCAACCACAGTAAATGCCATCTTCAAGAAAGCCTAAAATTTTACCAAGTTGAATATTGAAGGGGCGTGCCCAACACTGCACCTCCTTATTTTCCACCTATTGCTCTTGAGATAGAGGAAGAAAACCATCTTGCTGTATATCACTTCTCCTAAGAGCAAAAATTGAGTAAAATCTGCTACTGTATCATTCAAAATTTTCACTTTCTTTTGTTGTCATATTAACCAGAAAGGACATAATTCTCCATGCAATAAACTGCATGATCCTTGCAGTCATCCCCTAAATTCTTAAACAAAACATTGTAGGTGCAAGAATCAGGAAGAATACCCTTCTCATGCATCTCAAAAAACAACCTTTGCACCTCATCCCAATAACAGAAATCACAACTTTGATTTATCAACAAAGTGTAAGTATACTTATTGGGCGAAAGCCCTCTCTTTTGCATTTCGTAGAAACACCTATAGGCCAGCTTAGTATTTCCAGTTCTGCACAAACCATTTATAAGAGCATTGTAGGTTACTTCATTTGGCTGCACATTTTTATGTAGCATCTGAACAAAGAATTCATAAGCCATCCCAATATTTCCATTTCTCGCAAAAGCGTGAATCAAAACTGTATAAGTTACTACTGATGGAGAAACATTATTGCACCACATTCTATCAAAAACACTTTTTGCTTCTTCTAAACGCCCTTTACCGCAAAGGGCGTGGATTATGCAAGTATATGTAACACAGTCGGGAATTAATCCATCATCAATAATCTTCCTCCACAGCCAGTAAGTTTCATCCCAGTCTTTTGTCTGGAAAATCCCAGCAATAAGAATATTGTAAGTGATTATATCAGGTGAAACACCTCTTGCCACCATCTCCTCCCTCAAATAGAAAGCTTGAGAGATCGACCCAAGCTTCAGTTCACAAGCAATCCTTGTATCATATGCAAAGGAATCTGGCCGAAGTCCCTTCTGCAGCATCTCATCAAAATATTTTTTGGCCATGGGGAGGTCTCCCATCTTGCAAGAGCCATTCACAAGGATGGTATAAGTATAAACATCAGGCTGACAACCAAACTCAATCATACTCTCTTTCAACTTCCAAGCCATCTCAAGTGCTCCCAACCTGCAATGGCCATCTATAAGTATATTGAATGTTCTCTCTGTAGGAAGAATTTTCGCTCTTCTTAGATCCTCAAACAAAGAAAGAGCCTCTGCCGCATTCCCCGCGCGGAAATAACCATACATCAAAGAATTGTATGAAACCACATCATGCACCAAACCATTCAATTCCATCTCCGCGAACTTCTGTCGAGCCTTTTCTACCTGCCCCACCTTACAAAGCCAGTATATGATGGTGTTATAGGTTGCCACGGATCGAAGCACGCCTCTTCCTTCCATATCATTCTCAAAAATTAAAGCTTGATCAGTAAATCCAAAGAGAAATGAAGCATGAACCAGTGGATTATAAGAGTAAGAAGAAGCCATTCCAGAGCTCAGCATTTTCAAGAGCAGCTTCTCTGCTTTCTCCAATTCACCGGCCTTTGACAATCCGTTGATCACAATGTTGTAAGTAACATCATTGGGCAAGCAGTGGGCGCCATTCTGCAACTCCATGTCGGCTAGGAGTGTATATGCCTCTTCAGCCTGCCCCTCCTTGCAGTAACAATCAAGCATTGTGTTGAAGGTAACAATGGTGGGCTGCACTCCTGTCCTGAGCATCTCCTGATAAACTGCTCTGACTTCCAGCCACCGGTTTCCATCCCTGAGAACCCTGAGAACTCGATTACAGTTCATAACTTCGGGCAAGAAGCCGCTGTCCATCATCTTACGAAAGGTTGACGTCGCGTGTTCAATCATCGAACACTTGGTGTACATCCACAGAAGAAGGTTAAGAAGCTTAATGGTGGCTTCTGAATTCACATACTTGATGATGAGAAGATCGACAATTCCGTGAAGGCCGAAGCTCAGGGCCCTCTCGGCAACGGAGTAAGCCGCCTTCATGAGCCCGGCGTCCGCAAGGATCTCCAGCACCGCGCAGAAGGGGTCCTCGGAGCGGTGGAAGGCCGGCTGGCGCTCGGCCCAGCGGAAAAAGCGGAGGGCGACGCGGGGGCGATTGCGGATGGAATTGATGGCGGCGAGGAAAAGCTCCCGGTCGGAGATGAGGGGCTGGAGAAGCGCGGGGGCGCGGAAGCCAGAGGTGAAGGCGCGGGGATTGTATTTCAGGATTCCGAAGATGATGGAATCGAACTGCGGCTTCTCGGTGGCAAGCTTACAGAAGGGGTTGTGAGGGAGGAGAATGGTGGGGTGAGAGAAGGAGGAGCGAAACTCCGGCGAGGAGAAGGCGACGTAGGCCGATGCAAGGATTTTGGAGGAACGGGTGGGGAAGAGCATGGAAAGGGGCAGGAGCTGATGGTGGAAGTGTACTAGCTCTTCCTCCGTCTCCTCCCCATGAGGAGAAAGAGCAATGGTTTTAGGGCTGGGAGTGACGGAGAAGCCGACGCCGATTCGGGTAGCCGGAGACGGTTGGGTCTTCTGTCGCGAATCTAATTGTGCTTATTAGCATTATAGTTCTGGCTGGTATTGTGTTTTCTTCAAATTTTTAGTGTTTTTTGAAATTATGTCTCCTATATATATTTTAAGGAAGTGTTCAACATAAAAATTGGAGATTTATAATTTTTGTGTTGAACATTTTTCTAAAAATGCATATATAATGCGTACTTTGAAAATATACTTAGATTTCGAGCATTTTAGAAATACGTCTTGTACATGCACTTTTAGGAAAAATGTTCTATTTTTCCTAAAAATGCAGACATATTTTCAAAAGACGCGAGAAATTATGAGAAAATATAATACGTCTACCCAAAACTGTAATGTTAATAACAATCACCGTAATAAAATTGAGAAAAAAATCAGCACACTAGTAAACTGACCCAACAAAGGGTTCCGTGTACAAATCAAAATATGTGGACCAAATTACAAGGCCAACCTACTACGTTTTGTTAGGGGGTACGTATTGTTAGGGGGGTGTATGAAAAATCATAAACCAATCAAATCAGCCCGGCTCATCCAAACCTAACTGGTTTTGCACTGAATTGAACGACTTGATTCGGTTTAGGTTTTCCACTCTAAAAAATCAAATGGCAAAAATGGGATATCAGTCCCTATATTTTGATGTTGGTTTGAAATTGGTCCCTGAAGTTTTTTTTATTTGAGTTTGGTCCCTAAACTATTCTGCCGTTTTGAAATAGATCCTAATTTATTAATCCGTTAACTTTTTGGATGGAAAAGTGACATGGCAGTGCAGTTAATGATTCTCAAAAAGCTCAAAAATAAAAAATGCAACAGGAGCTTGTTAATGATTCTCAAAGCCACGAAGTGGAGGAGCGACGAACCAAACAAGTGGAAAACTCGCCGGCGAGAGGATGCCGATAGAAGCCACGAATCCTACCACATGGGAAATAAGAGCTTCGCCGGCGTTGGATGCCGATGGAGTTCTTATTTTACGAGTAAATGGAGCGGAATCACAAAAAATGGTTAACACGAAAGTTGTAGATATCCACGAGACGAACAACTTTCATGTTCAACATTTTTTGATATGAGATCCTTTAGACCCCCGATTTGGGCTCCGAAAAAATTCTGTCCGAACATTATTAAATTAATAATTTTCGGACAGAATTTTTTCGGAGCCCAAATCGGGGGTCCAAACGACTTCATATCAAAAAATGTTGAACATGAAAGTTTTTCGTCTCATGGATATCTACAACTTTCGTGTTAACCATTTTTTGTGATTCCGCTCCATTTACTCGTAAAATAAGAACTTCACCACCTGGAGTTCCCGGAGGAACTCCAGGGGATCCGATCCAGGGGAGCTGGCTTAGGATTTATTTGGGAATGAGAATGGGGAGGTGGCGTAGGGGGAGAAGCTCGAGTTATATCATTAATAAATGAAATGACAGAATTAATAAAGGCATGTCATTAATAAATGACACTTCATTTTTTACATCCAAAAAGTAACGAAGAAGTTCATAGGGACTCATTTAAGATAAAATGAAAAGTTTAGGGACCAAAATCAAATCAAAAAAACTGCAGGGACCAATTTCAAATCAACATCAAAATATAGGGACTGATATCCCATTTTTGCCAAAATCAAATCGTGCCCACTAATAATAAACGTAAGAATATTACCAATAATGCTTTTTAATTATTTTTATTAAGTAAATAATGTACACAAATTATATCATCTTAATCATTTCCACATTATTTGAATCTAAAATTTTTTTTAGAATGCATATTTTATGTGGAAGAATTAAATATTTTGTTTAATTTATTCTATTTATATCTTTTTATATTTATTACTCGATTTCGCAATAAATACATTCAATCATATATATATTTTTATGTAATATAAGATATTAGTTGTAATATATCAATATATAAATAAAGTTTGATGATATTTAATTATCATAACTGTTGAAGTTGAATACCGCTTTCAACAGAGTTCGGACTGGGGGAAACAGTTCTAGTTTACTTAGCTTGTGTCGGGTGTGCAAAGCATGTCAATTCAAGCTCAGAGTCGACCATCTCTAGTTGGTGGATCATTGTTTACTCTCAGACCCGATGAGCATCAACGAGAAGGTCCCGCCACTCACTCGGAAGTGCACTTCGCGTCTTCCCCTCCCAAAGTCAAAAGTTGTGTTTCGTACCTTGAATGGCACACAGCAGGAGCTCTACTAAAATTCGGAGCTCTAGGAGGTTGGGTTTATCTCTCCTAGATGCTTTGAGGGTCTATTTATAGGCAAACCTCAAATCAGGGGCAAATTGTCTTTATGGCCTGCAAATAGTGGTCTCCGCCTTTTGGTTTTTGTTGTTGGCACCCCTGATTGGTCTGCGGATAGCGAAATTCTATTGTTTGAGATGGTTATGGGCAGGCACGGCAGACCTGCGAGTAGATAAAAGGGTATGTTGGCCACATTGTCGAGGCGAGTTCGCAGAGAAGGCGGGGTTCGGCTAGCCTATGCGTGCCTCGGCGTGCGAGCGCCCTTCCCCGGGGACCCGTCTGGCAAGCTAGTGCCGTGTTGAAGTGGTCCGGCTCGCGGTTATGCCTGGGGAGTCGTGAGGACGCCTCGCCAGATCTTTTTTACTTAGTGGGCTCGTCCTGCCCTGTTTGGGTGCAGTCTGAACTGGGATCGCTAAATTGGGGTTGTTCACAATCTCTACTTCTTTGCGGGCTCGCCAGAGACCGAAAAGGAATCATTCAACCGTGATTTGACGAACCTGGGACGCTTCCTATCAAGCCGCATCACATTCCATTCATGGCTCTATAAATAATTTAGGGAGGGTAGGACCATCCTCAACATGCTCCTTTGGCCGACTTGTTGTTTCATTGATCCTCATGGATTCGCTTGACCAGGACGATGTCGAGGCAGCTGGGCGTTGCTGCTCGCGCCAGTACATCAAAGCGAGAACGTTTTCATGCCGCCTAAGGTGGAAGGTGACGCTCTCTCCCTTTATTAAATGTTGAGGGGCAAGGAGTTCGATGTCTTGTACCTACGACAGCGACAGGACCAACTAACATATGTCATGTTTGGTGCTGGTATGAACTTGTGTATCATTTGTTCGAACGAAATCACTTTAAATGTCTTTTGACTTGTGCACCGAGGTTTACGAACACTCCCCGAGAACCTGTCGTCCGCGACCGTTATGACTCTGCCCAACAAACCTCCCGCCTCGCGACCCGCCGAGATCACCCCCAAACCATTGGTGTCACCTCCTCGTCACCCTCCAAGGAAAAAAGGTAAGCTGCCACTTTCGGACCTTTCACCGAGCGGAAGCAAAAGAAACTGAAAATCAGCAAGGCGAGTACAACCCTATTGAGAAGAAACTGGAAAAGCTTTCGTCTTCCCCGAGTGAGGCAAACACCAATACTTCAAAGAAGAAGGCGTCGGAGGAAATCCCTTGCGCCCATCCCAACTTTGGGCAGGGGTCGTGCGCTAACGATCTGGCAACGCCCTCCTCTAATGGTACGAGGGGGAGCACCAGGCGAGTCTGAGCACGCGGCTCCCTTCCTGTATGGAAGACGAGGATGCAGATGATGATACATTCAATATCTTGTTTTGCCTCTACAGGCGAGTAGATGTGGGTACATTGGCGAGCACATCCATCTATGATTTGGCGAATCACAGCAGCCACTCCGTCCTTCGCACTGTCGAGCTCTTTCACTGAACTGCGAGACGAGCCCTCAGTATGAACTGCAAGTTGGGGCACACCCTCACCACTCTCAACACTACTCAGAATGAGTTGTCGAAGGTCAGAGCTGAGCCTGCTGTTGATGCTCGGAAACGGAAGGGGGCAGATTGTCGCGGGCACTAGCAACTAACGGGGTGTGTTCGATCTCACAGGCAAGGTGATTGAAAAAGGTTGCGGGGATAGAGGAGAGAAGGAAGCTTCTGAGTGCTCGAGAGTGGAGCAAACGCTTGTTCAAGGGTTACGGGGATAGACTACGACAACAACCCAGCTCGAGGAATTCTATTCACTCGAGGGGGCAAGTAGCAGATATGCGGGAGAGGAGCTCGCACAGGGATCCAGACTACGACAATAACTCAGCTTGAGGACATCTACTCTTCATGTTTGCGTTCCCGCACAGGGGGCATTTGGCAAACATTTTATTTTTGTTTACTTCCGTAGAAGGAGTTATATATAAACAAAGAAATTATCTGAGCTTAAGAAAAACATAGCAAAATATACATGCATCGCAAGCCGGCGGGGGGTTCAAGGGAAAAATGTTTCAGTCGTCATCGCTCTAGATATTGTTAAGGAGCTCCCCTTTGTAATCTTAGAGGTGGTACCCCCCCCCCCCCCCCGGTACTCCAATGCCACTGTCACCACGAAAGGCCCCTCCCAATTGGGTTAGAGCTTCCCTACCACTGCTCCCCTGCCAGCGACATCCACCTTCTTGATAACCGGTTCACCTTTGATGAATTTTTGATTCGTATGTGCTTGTCGAAGTGTTTTGCCATCCTGCAATTGACCTCCTCTTGACGGATTGTCGCGAGGTCTTGAAACTCTTCCACCAAGTCGAGTGAGAGTTTCTGATCCTCATCATTCTCCATTCTCCAATCCTCTCCTCCTTTCGCACCCACGACCCTCAGGCCCCGGACGTTAAACTCTATCAGGATCACTGCTTCCGAGTCATGAGATAGTTTGAAGGGGGTCTCTCGTGGCAGTGTTCGATGTTGTTCTGAGAGCCCAAAGGATGGAGGGAAGTTGTTCGACCCAATTTCTCTTTAAGTTTTCCACCTTCTTCCTTAGCAAGTTGACGATAACTTTGTTGGCGGTCTCGACCTAGCCGTTGCTCCGAGGGTGGTGGGCATATGCAAAACGGAGATCAATCCTTAGCAAAGCGCAGAAGTCGATGAGCTCCTTACTCACAAACTGCGGATCATTGTCCATAACAATTACGAGCGGCAATCCGTGTCGGCAGGTGATCTCCCCATATATGAAGTTTCTTATGATTTGGGAGGTGGTCTTCGCTAGTGCCTTGACTTTAATCCACTTGGAGAAATAATCAATCATTACGAGGATAAACCTTCTCTGCAAACTCGCTTGGGCGAATGGCCCTGACGAGATCCATCCCCCAAATCGCAAAGGGCCACGAGGTTATGATTGTCCTGAGCCGTTGCGTAGGCTATAGCTGGAGGGGTATGTAGAGCTGGCAACTCAAGCACTGATGAAGATTTTATAGTTTTAAAAATAATTCAAACTAATATCCTGAAATAAGCAAGTATATCTATTGAAATATAGTATAAAATATGTCGTATTATATTCGGGGCACGCTGAGTACTCTTATTATCCAATTAATTCGATTTTTAGGTTGGATTTGCAAAAAGAAAAAATGCAATTTTTAAAGAACGGTTTAAAACTTTATAATAAAGACTAGCAACTGATCTTGAATCACATCGAAAAGAAACAATCAAAATAAATGAACTTCTACTCACTTTAATGACGATGCTTAAATCATGGAGGTTCTCAAAATATGAACGCATCTTTCTCAAGGAATACGCCCACCTGAGTTTAGGTAGTCCAACCGAACTCTTGTCCTAATCGAATCTCCTAAAACTCGCCTTAAGTGGTGAACCTCGCTATTGAATTTGAGTACAATCTGGGAGATTTACGTCAACCTCTCTCAAGAGTTGCATTCAACTCCCTTTACCCATGAGTGATCGATTTAAATTCATGATCCTCTCGGACACTTAGAAAACGAAAACAGAAATGAAAACTATATATCGATTGATATGGTCTCAATCAAAATAAATCTGGGGTAAATCCTAAGTGTTTGTTAAAAACGAGTAAAAGAGGTAGAAAGAAAAAATCATTTTGTTTCTCGGTTCATTTCAATCGAGTGCTAATAAAGTTTTAGCTTCTCACTATGGAGGGGAAAACAAAATAAAAGATAGAAAATTGCATGATTAAAAATAAGAGGAGATAAAAGATGAGAAGACAATTTTTATTTTATAAAAGAAAAGAATACACTAGTAAAGGAACATTACAATACTTATAACGTTTAAAGAAGAAAATATAAAAACAAGCAATGAAAAAAACACTCTAAAGCTCTTTGAAACTCTCATTCTCAAAAAATTTATCTTTTCTTATGTTGTCTTCCCTCCCTTTTATAGACGTTGAAGTGGTTCTAGAACTATCCAAAAGAGTTAGGGCAAGGGGATGAATCTAAATGAGAGAGAAAAATGATGACTCCAAGGGGAAATGAATGCCACTTCTCATGATCTAGAGTGGTGATGAATGTGGGCATCTATATGAAGAGTTCATATGCATGGGGAGATGTATATATGATAGCCATAAGTAAAGGCTTGATGGTGCATGAACTGGAGGTGGGCCATATTAATTAAATATTGCTTAAGCATTAATAAAGAGAAAGATTAGGTGACAAGTTTGCTTGGGGAGAGAGCAGCTTACAGGAAATGGATTTGTATGTGCATGCATTTAAACAATTAAGATAGGAGGCGGGCTGCATTAAAATATTATGTGGATGAGGTGGATGGCCAGGAGTGAATGAAATTCACGTGGATGGGCATGTATGGGGAGGTTTGGGCAGCAACTATAGTAAATGAAAGCGACAGGCGTGCATTTGATGGTGCGACTTCATGGACTTTGGTTGGCGATCTTGCAAAGAATGGACTTGATTGTGGTTTTGCATGGGCTCCACGAAATCATCACGTCGCGAGCTTTTCATGATATAATGACGGGGGCTGCATGAGGTTCACTTAACGGGTTCATCCAATGCGATGACATTCACAAAACGTCATCCTACATAAATAAAAAAAACTTAAGCTAATGAGCATAAAAAATAAAGATTTGATTTATAGATAAAAACGAGCAAATTACTATATAATTATGAGAATATATATATTTTTATAAATAAAAAATCAATATTTTTGTGCTGATAATTTAAGTCAAATTAAGCATTACCAAGCACCTTTTGGCGAGCTTTTTGAAGCCAAAAATTGATCTCAACAAGAGGTCGGATCCAAGAGGGTAGCTAGCACTTAGTTCTCTTGAACTTGAGCTTCTGACCAGTCACTCGGAACTCGAAACTGACCTTGTCCACAGCGCGGAGGTCCCATCACACACCCGGAAGATCTTAGAGTGCTTCCCCTCCCAAGTTAAAAGCTAAGTTGAGCACCTTGGTGGGTTTTTGCAGCTGAACCAAAATAACCCAAAGAGGAAGAAGCCAAAATAACTAGATCCCTCCAAAGGTGCTCACATGCTGTATTTATAGAATTTCAAGTCTGGTCTGCACACGGTGTAATTCCGCTGTTCTGAAAGGCTACTTACAAGCCCACAATGGCAATCTGGTAAAAGACATTACTGGGTGAGTGGTCCATGAAAATGCCACTCGCCTGGGGAGGCGAGTGCTCGAGGGGGCTGGCACTCGCCGCCAGCCCGGGGCCTAGGGCGAGTGCAGGTCTGACAATCCCACTCGCCCACCCCTCGCATGGGCCCAGGGCGAGTATGAGCCTAGGCACTCCACTCCCCCCCCCCACGCTTCTGACCACTCGCCCTGAGTGAGATAGGGAGGTCTCGCTACACTCATCTGGGACCTATACTAAGCCCCATTCGGTTGGGTCCTCCCCTGACGGGCCCACTCGTTGGGCACGAGCTTGTACAGAACTGCTCTGCGTCCTTTCAGATGGTGGGCCAGAAGTACCCATGGCTCATCACCCATTTTCTAGAGTTCTCCCTCTAAAATGACTGTCAAATTCCCCCAAATAGATTTCCTCCAACACATGGGGCACCTCCACCTTGGCTACACACCGCGCTAAAGGGCCCGTCAAGGTCTTCCGATAAAGGCTTCCTTCGTGAAGCAGATAGTGAGCAGTCTTAAACCTAGATCGCCTTTGGCACTAAACTATGAGAGGTAACAGACCAGAGGATAAGAATTCTACAAAGGACTCCATCCATGATGTGTGACAGTCGATATCCATGAGCTCCCCCTCCTTGATGGATGGTTGGAATAACTCAGTCACCACTCCCCCTATCGTGGGGCCATGCTTGGCCAGACGATTTAATGTCGAGTTCTCCTCCCTTTGCACATGCTAGATGGAGAATGAGCGGAAAGCACCTGGCAATTCCTTGACCTTGACGAAGTACCGCTGCAACACGTACAGGCTCTCGGGCCTCGATCTCTCCTCGTATCTGAGGGGTCACTACCAAAGAATCTGAGTGAACGCTAAGGTCCTGAATTCGGTGCTCGCAAGCATGGCGAAGACCGATGATGACAGCCTCATACTCTGCTTGATTGTTTGTGACTGAAAAGCGAATGCTCGCCACTTGTTTGATCTTGACTCCCTGGGGGCTCGTCGGAATGACTCCCTCCCCCATCGAGTATTTTCTTGAAGCTCCATCCACAAATATATCCTAAGCCTTCCGTTTTGGTGGCTTTACGTCTCTTGCTTCTGTCATGTAGTAGGTCAAAAAATTGGCCACCACTTGGGCTTTTAATGCCACTCGAGGGACAAAAGAGAGGTCGAATTCGCTGAACTCCACCAACCACTTTGTTAACCTTCCTAAATGCTCAACCTCATCCATGATACCACAGAGTGGACGGTCAGTTACTACCTTAATTAAGTGGACCTGAAAGTAGGGCCGAAGCTTTCGAGCTGAGATAACGAGTGTGAAGACCAGTTTTTTAAGATGAGGTAGCGTAACTCGGCCTTCTGAATGATCCTACTCGCATAATAAATGTGGAGTTGCTTTTTGTCTTCCTCTCGAACTAGAACCGAGCTTACTGCCTCAGCTCCTACCCCTAAGTAAAGATAGAAGTCTTCTACCTCCCTGGGCCCTTGTAGCAGGGGTGCTCGCGTTAGTTGATGCTTCAAACTTTAGAATGCTTTTTTGCACTCTAACAACCACTCAAAGTGTAACATCTCCCCTGTAATGACCGTATAATATGAGTCCGGTCAGGGCCCCACAACATACAGACGCCACAACTTTAGTATTATAAGATGATATAACTACCCAAACTCAAAACTCATAAGCAAAACACAGCGGAAACATCAACTAAGACAAAACGTTATCCACATCCACAAGAGTCTCGAAACGGCCTTATGACCTTACAAAAAAAGAGAGTCCAAATCTCCAACAATACATAATCATCAAAGTGCATAAGCATTCCTAAGCTCCCTCGGCATGCAAACCGGAAGACAACAACATCAATCATACAAAGTCACAAAAGTAAATCCAAAGCAAAGATGGTAACACTTCATGAGGCTTAGGTCTTTCTGGCCGTCGAGCTAGCTTCTGTCTGCGATCCTTGCCCTATAAAATTTGGTTGTAACGTGGGTCAGCAAAGACTGACCTCAAACTGTGTAACAACACTGAAAGCTATAGTACCTAAACACCTAGAGAGGGGGTGAATAGGTGACCTAATTCTTTTTTAAACTTTAATGACAGCAATCAGTTATATCATAGAATCTACTCTACTTTTGCACAGCAATCACACAGCATACACAGCAAAGCACAGCACAGCATACACGGAGTTTTATAGTGGTTCCCCAAGCTTTGGGTACATCCACTTTCCCCCTTCGCCTATCTAGCAGTGTACTAGATTCGGCCAAACTTCACCACTATCTCAGAACCCAAACTGGTTCCTACACCTCAGGCCCAAGGCCCTACAACTCAGCTTTTCCACAAAGCCTACACTCAGCCACAAAGGCCTACACTCAGCCAACAAGGCCTACACTCAGCCACAAAAGGCCTACACTCAGAGATTCCAATCTCCTACACTCAGGCTCCCAAGCCCTACACTCAGCCTTTATAAATACAGGCTTACAATCACTCAGATCCAAAGGATCCTACAAGATAAAAATGATTATGCAAATGATAACTCAGCAACTCAAAAACAAAAGAGGGGAGTTGAGAGTTTCTTGATGAGTTCTTGGAAGAACTCAGCTGGATTCAATCTGACTTAGCTTTCTTCAAAGCTTCTTGAAAGTAGAACTCAATTAGATTGTCTCCTTCTGCAGTTGATCCTTGACCTCTGCTTCTTAAGATCCAGAATATATCTGAACCCTTCTTCTCAGCCTAGTTCCAACGGCTGATTTCTTGGATGGAGCCCTCTCTCTCCAACTTCTTAGATCTGTACTTGGACAGCTAGATCTTCTTGATTTGATACTTTGAACAACTATGTGTACCACTTCAACAACTACTTGAACAACAATATGAACAACAGTTTATGTAGACTGTATAAGCCTATTTATAGGCCTTCTTCATGGTAACCGGCTGGTCTGGTTCATAACTGAATTCTGACATCTCTGACAGGTGCTGTAGACCGGCTGGAACGACAACTATCAAGTCATCCAGTCAATTCTTGAAAGTTCTTTAACTGTCTGAAAGTGTCGAGACTTTCTGTCTTTAAGTGTCGACACTTATAGACCAAGTGTCGACACAAGTTGTGTAAGTGTCGACACAAGTCTACAAGGTGTCGACACAACTCCTTGTGTTGTAGATTCTATGTCTCGACACAGTTTCTTCTGCATGTGTCGACACTGAAATTGAGTGTCGACACAAGTACTTGATCTTCTATCTTTTGCTGAATTCTTCTAAGTGTCGACACATCTCCTTTGTGTCGACACAACTTCTTGTGTTGAATCTGTTAAGTGTCGACACTGTTTCTTGGTGTCGACACATAGTCTTCTATGTTGATACTTGCTGAGTGTCGACACAGCTCCTTGTGTCGACGCTTGATTCTTCTGTTGAGACTTAAGCTAAGTGTCGACACATTCCCTTAGTGTCGACACTTGTACTTGGAATATTTTGTTGATCTTTCTGTTCTTTGCTAAGTGTCGACACAGCTCCATGTGTCGACACTTTCTTCAAGTGTTGAGTCTTTAGCTGAGTGTCGACACATACTGTCTTGTGTCGACACTTTCTTTAAGTGCTGGCTCTTCTGTTGAGTGTCGACACATTGTTCTGAGTGTCGACACTTATACTTAGTCTCTGCTGACTTTTGCTGAGTGTCGACACAGCTCCAAGTGTCGACACTTTCTGGTGTAGACACAGTTCTTCTAGGTGTCGACACTGCTGTTAAGTGTCGACATAGCTTTACTGTACTTTTCTTCACTGAGTGTCGACACAGCTCCTTGTGTCGACACTTTTTGTCTGGTGTCGACTCTACATCCCAGGTGTCAACACAATGACTCCAAGTGTCGACACTGCTTGTCTGGGTGTCGACACAAGTCTTCTTAAGTGTTGACACTTTCCCTCTGGGTGTCGACACATGGACTTAGAAATTTTTGCTTCAGTCCTGCAAGTACTTAACCTGCACAAGTAACTCAAGAACACATCAAATACATTTTGATGTATATCATTGAGTTGGGTGAGACTTCTTCAAATCAGGTACATTTAACCAATGTACCCAACAAACACACCTCCTCCTGGCTTGCCCCATGCTTGACATTCTCGTCAGTCTCACAGAAGGGGACTAGTCTCGTTGGGACACTCTCCACACATGACCTGCACGTCACGGGATAACCAGCCGACCACGGAGACAAAGCCACGTCTTAGCACATTACAATCCAAATACCATTCCCACCGTAATCCATCATTCGTACTGTAACGTCCCCGCGCACCAAGAAAATCATCTACCGCCAATGCGGAGCTAAACTTGCCCACCAAGGAAACCATCTACCATCATTGAGGAGCTAACCTTTTTCGGTTCCGACTACATGTACTCACTCGAGAAAAAAGAGAAAACATCACAAACATCACAAAAAAATCAAATTCATCAAACAGGGAAATGAAAATTTGGAAATCTGGAACAGACGAAATAGGGAAATAGGAAAACAGGGAAGAAGAACTGTCGCCTCCCTATCTTTGAACTGCCTCTGGAACAGCCGAAACAAGTAAGAACTAAAGAAGAACTGCGAAGAAAGAAGATGGGCCGGGAGACAGAAGCGGGATGCAGGAAGACTCCTGCTGCAACTCCCAGAGAAGATTGATCGGCAGTGGGGTTGGTTTCCCTTATTCCTTTCCGATTGGCAGACAAAAATAAGAACAAGGACCCATTTCTTCCTTCCCGCTGGTGCAGAGATGAATGAGGGAGGTTTTCTTCTTCTTTGTGCGATCAAAGAACGGCGGGTTGGCGGCATATGAGAAGAAGACGGGCGACTCTCAGCGAAGAAGAGCGAATGTCATTACCTCTTAGAAATACGCGAAAAACTAGACCTGGGCACATGCCCGGGTGTGCCGCCATGTGGGTCCGCCCCGAATAGCTAACTTTTATGATTGTGGAGCACTAGAACCGAACATCCTCCATCATTTATCTAAGAAAAAAGATAAAAAGTTAAAACTAATAGTAAAGTTAAAAGCTAATAATCAAATTAACTTTATGTTGTACTAAGCATGTTGCATTTTTTTGTCATTTTGATTGTGATTTGTTTCCCAAAACTCTCAAGTTGATCACAATATAGTTTAACCTCATTCATTGCAATCGATGATTTATTACAAATGTATTTATTACCAATAATGTCAATTAAACCCTGCACAACTTTGGGTTTATTAGAGTAGTTGATTTGATCATATTGGAATGAAAGGTTCAAAAAATAAGCTGCAGAATGAAGTCTTTGACGAAGCTGACGATCCCACCTATCTTTGATAATAAGTGTATATGACTTATACAATCTCTTAACATTTCCGAAAATCAACTTAATGGTTTTTTTGCTCGATACATTTCATCATATACATAGTCAAACGATGGCTTCTCATCAGAATCAACAATGCGCAATAATTTTATTAGCGGACCTGCAACTTTTGTCATCGTTAAGCACATATTCCAGAAGTGATTATCTAAAATAATTATTACAGCATCCCGACCTTTGTTTGTTTTAGAAAGTTTCGAATCAGTATAGTATTTACTTGTTACCAAAGCTTGCAAATCATGCTTGTGTTCAAAGACAGTTTTCAATGTAATAAATGTTGTGGCAAATCGTGTTGCTCCGGACGAACTATCTCTCACCATCCTTCTCTTTTCCCAACTAAGCTAAAAAATATATATGATTGTAGATAAATACTGCAATTTTTGAAGCATTTCTTGTAATATCCACCGCGTGACTAAGATTTCCGATATCCTTTAAAATCAAATTTATACAATGAGCTGCACATGGTGACCAATAAATATTGTCATATCTTTCATGTAGGAGCTCACCTGCCTTTTTGTAGTTCTCTGCCTTATCAGTAACAAATTAAACCACAATAGTTGGACCAATCCATTCAACAACTTCTGAAAATAAATTGCATAGGTTTGTTGCATCCTTTGTGATATCAGAAGTATCAACTGATTTACAAAAAGAGATACCACAGTGAGAATAAACTAAGAAATTAATCAATGTTCTACTTCTCCTATCTGTCCAACCATCTGCCATCAATGTACATTCACGTACTCTCCAATGCTCTCTATATGAATCTATAAGAAGTGGACATTCTTCTTTGCAGTCTCAAAGCAAATTAATTCTAATCATATGATAGGAAAACAACTTATAGCCAGGTCCAATAGATGCAATAACATCAACAACGTTTTGGGCAAATGCTGAATTCAAAGCATGTATATAAATGCAACTGTCAAAAAACCATCTTGCTACTGGCATATCAGCACAATGTACCACTTCTTTTGATGTTAAGACACTTTTTAGGGATGATTGTGATCTTGTGGATGTTCGAGGAGCAAAATAATTTTCAACTTGATCTATTTTTCTTTTTCTTTTATCATGTACAATAAAGTTTTAAGACTTAGCAATAGAAGTTCTTTCATCATTCACATGATCACCGTATGGATTTACGCTATCTAAGGATCTTGTGTGTCTTGTTTTTTGTTAGCAATCACTTTCAAATTCTCTTGCATCTGATTTTGAATATCACGTGAAACTTTTTTGCAGGCACCGATATTTCCTTTAACACCAACTATATGTTGTTTCATTCTATTAATTCCTTCACCGTTATAAACCACTTCACAGTGTAAACACTCATAGTGTTTTTACCATCAGAGCTCTGAAGTAGACTAAAATGATTCCAACCAGGATCATTTTCTCCACGCACAGCTTGTGAAGATACATTAGATGGCTCAGTAGAAGCTTCCATTTTTTGATAAGACTAACAATTAACTCCTAATTATGAAATGAGAATATGAAATTGAGGAAGAAAATAAGTTGTATCATGTAATTGCATAAATAAATTGAATTCTAAATCACAAACATGAAATCAAAATCAATGGAAAATGAGTACCTCCTCTTGAAGAGGTAAAACTTCTAACTTTTAAGCTCAGTTTTGTTGCTCTGCCGTGCAAAAAATATGAAAACTGAAATGGACAAAAACAAACAAAATTAAAATATGCACTCATAGTCATAGGCCAAAACACAAATGAGTACCTGCCGCTCTTTGCTCGATTGCTCCCAAAGACCCAAGTCTCAAGTCTCACCTCTGAACAAGATTTGCCAGGGCCTAGGAAAATCAAGATCTGGTGAGGAAATAAGAGCAACATAGGGAAAAATGAAATCAAAATCTAGACTCTAAAGTCTGAACGGAAAATGGAAATGGGAAAGGGGAAATCAAGATTTGTTACCTTCTATTTGCCGCTGGCTGCTACTATTTACAGAAGCAGAACGAAAAATGGAAAGGGGACGCCATCACGCCGAGACCGACTAGTTGACCGGAGACCGCCAATGCTGCTGGTCCGCTGGTTGCTGGAGAGGAAAACCGCCGATGCTGCTGCCTCCTCTGACCCGCTGGAGAGGAAAACTGTCGAAGCCGCTGCCTCCACCACTTTCTAAATAGCCGACGCTGCTGGCCGCGGAAGAGGAAAACCAAGCGCGAGAACTAGGGCACGATCACAAAATAGAGGATATGCGGGCGTCGACATTTTTCACACCCGGGCATGTGCCCGAGTGTGTCCCTTCTTAGGTCCGCCTATGCCTCATAGAACCGATCGGTTGCAAGAAAACCGCCCCGATTTCCGGTTGGCCGGTCCAACCGAGCGGTTGAGCTGTTCTGGCCAGTTCATGGCGAGAACGGTTTTGTAGGGCTAATCGGACCGGACGCGGGACCGGTTCACGGTTCGACTGGTCGGACCGGCCGGTCCAGTCTGGTTCTCAAAATGTTGGTTAAAAGATAGTCTTTCGGTTTGTTGGAGGGGCAGTTTGCAGGGATAAAAATACGAAAGATTAAATTTTTTAGTAATTAACTACGATCACATTATAACATGTGGAGATCACTAATCATATGTTCGACATTGTTATCTCAGATTTTTTTAAAAAATCTAATTTTATTTGTGATGTCTTTAAATTTCTTTTGTTGCAAATAATAATTTCAGATATCTTTAGCATTTTGTAATGCCTTTAACAAAATAATACCAATAACTAAAATTACGATACCCATAACACTTCCTTAATTTTTATGATTAAACATAAACATTTAGGTTTCTTTTGGCACAATATTTTTGCACCTGTGAGTTTTGAGAAAAACACCACAGTCATAGAATATATGTTTGGCATAAAAGTGGATAAAATTACTCATATAAGGCCGGACATTCAATAACAAATGTTCATAATCACAATCTTTACGACGGCCACCTCCATCTCAAACAAAAGGATTCGTATGGCGGGGCGGATTTGCGCCGGTCGCACGAATGAAATCGCCCCGCCGCAAGAAGCGCCTGTTTGGAGGGGCCGCGGTCGGGCGGATTTGCTCCACCCCACCGAAGAAAACCCGCAAAAATTGGCATATTTCGTCCGCACCGCAGTTTTCACAGTAGCTGTCCATGAGTGCAGGAAAATCCGCCCCGCGTGACGGCCGCGCCAAACAAAGCCCTAAGCCTTACTGAACATGTTATAAGATAATAATAAAGTAAAAAAAGACTACCGTTTCCATTAAAATTGGACGCTGCTATCCGCACCGCAGTTTTGGCTAGTCGTACCGTAATTTCTCCTAATTTTTCGCATCTTTGGAAATACGTCTTATACATGCATTTTTAGGAAAAATGTTCTACACGAAAGTTGTAGATCTTGACGAGATCTACAACTTCCGTGTTGAACACTTTTCCTAAAAATGCATGTACAAGACTTATTTTGGAAATACGCTCAGATTTTGCGTCTTTTGGAAATAAGCATTGTACATGCATTTTTAGAAAAAGTGTTCAACACAAAAGTTGTAAATCTCGTCGAGATCTAGAATTTTCGTGCTGAACAGTTTTCTTAATAATAAATGTATAAAATATATTTTAAAAAAACGCGAAAAATTAGGAGAAAGTGCAGCACAACTAATAAAAATTATAGTGCGGATAGCACCGCCCTAAACATTACCCATTATATATTGCAGCATCCTAATTTGTCAAAGTGCAGTTAAAAAGCTATTTGCGATTTTAAAAAATTTCGCCGGCATCGGCGCCCTAGCTCCCGGTGTTTTCCGAGCAGGAAGAAGAGATCATAACAATGACATCCACGGCGAGGAGTAGCGGGCGCGGTCTCTGGGAAGGGCTATATCGCGTGCTCATGCGCCGGAACTCCGTCTACGTTACATTCGTTGTCGCCGGAGCCTTCGCCGGAGAACGGGTACCTTCCTACTTTCCCTTCCGCCTTATCGTGTTTTTTCTCATGCGGAAACAATTACTGTTATAGGATCTCGTGTGTGTTTACTCTCTTTGTTTTCATCAAGTTTTTCCATGGCCATCTGATTCAGGAGAAACTAGGCTTAGCCGGTCTTCTTCTTAGATAAACGATTTCCTGTCTCACTTGTTTTACTCAATGTGGATCCAGATTGTCCCTGGTTGTTGAATAATATTATTTCTACGGGACAAAGAAACAACAAAGAAATAAATTTTCAGAAAATGGTTTAATATCATAGTATTAGCAAAATAAGAATTGAAGTGCCTAATGAGAAAAGACATGTGAAAATTCTCACTGTCTTAAGATTAATATTGTCTCCCTCTTGTGCAGGTTAACTGCAAAAAAATTATCCTTAGGTACAACTTCACCCAACACTTTTTGAATGTCTAATCACACAAGGACTAGAACAATTTAAAAGGTTTGGTTGTAGATGCTAATAATAATCTAAACTGTAAAATGACATCAAACCAGAGTGCGATCATTTGACGGTCGTAGTATTTTCGGTCGGCGAAAAGTATAGTGGTGAGGGTACGAATGCAGACACATTTTTGTCATGGTGTCGCGTAGGCGTTCAGACGCCCAAATGTTTTTAAAAATAAGGGAATAGACAACGGTTTATGTAAAAACCGCTGTCTATGATCGAATAGACAACTATTTTTACATAAATCGATGTCTATTCTACCCTGAACCCTAGAATAGACATTGGTTTATATAAAAATTGTTGTCTATTCGAGCATAAACAATGTTTTTTTACATAAACCGCTGTCTATTCTACCATGAACCCTAGAATAGGTAGTGTTTTTTGTAAAAACCACTGTTTATTCTATCTATTTTAAACCGTGAGGCGTAAATTTTAGTTTTTACCTCGACTTTTTAGTTCTTACCGTCGTTGCTCTATGCGAAGAACCCTAAATTCGATTTTTTGAAAGATTCTGCGCTTCTTTGCTTCGATTTGACGATTCTTTTTCAACATATCTCATTTAGGTATATTATTTCTTTAATTTTTCAATTTTGAGCTCCTTGTTATATTATTTCTTCATTTAGGTGATAGTGTGTAATTGTTATTTCATTTAGGTGAAAGTGTGTAACTGTCATTTTATCATTTTCTCAGTTTCTACCCTGAACCCTAAATTATTTCTTCATTTAGGTGAAAGTTTTGACGATTCTTTTTCGACTTGATTACCTAATTGAATGTTCGAAGATTAATTACTTATGTGAAAGTGCGTAACTGTTATTTCATATTTTCCCAGTGCTTCTATAGTTCTATATTAACATTTAGCACAAACATATATATTTATGTGTGATAGTGCCTCAATATCATTGAGATTTTTTATGAATTTTGTTTATGTTTTTGGATGATTTAGGATTTTTTAGGGTTTTCTCATTACAGGAAAATGCTTGATAAAGGATCTTCATCAAATTCAACAAGAGACACCAATTAATAAATGAATTGAATAAGTTTAGGCTAGAATGAAAGAAACTTATTATTTCTGTGAGTGATAACGACCACATTATTCTTGGACCAGACACAAATAAATGGATGAGTTTTATGGATTTTTTTGTGAGGCATCATGTGCCAATTACATATGTTAGATTAAAGGAAGTTGATAAACAACTTAAAGATCAATTATGAGAATAATTAAATGTACGTAATTTTGTTATTAGTGATTACATAACTGTGTTTTTTAGTTAATTATTAATTAATATTATCTATTATTTTCAGATTTATTTTGATAATATTGATGGTCTTCACAATGTATTACTGAAAAACATGGGTGAAAGTTGGGTGTCTTGGAAATCCAAACTTTTTGTCACTTATGTAAAAGGAGTTGATTTGGAGCATCGATACAATGTACCTGTCAAGTATAACTGCTGTTTATAGTCTGCATTATTTTTTTTGTATATTTAGTTGTCACCTTGCGACTTGCTCGGCTTATTGTCTCATAAACGTCCAGACTCCCATCGTTCGTCTTGGTTCGCCTTGACGCCATGACAAGAATGCACAGACGCCAAAAATTAGTGAGGCAAGAGAAGTTCGAGTTTGCAGTCAGAAATTAGCAAGAGGGTACAGTCCAAAAATAGGAGAAAAAAATTGGAGGAAGTGAATTTTCGGAATACCTATATTCCAAAAACACACCTCCAAAACTATGTCTCCTAATGGGGTATACCTCTTGAAAATAACTGCCAAATAATAATTCTGATTAATTAATTCCTAAAAGATAAGAAGTTAAAAAAAAATTTAGGTTGTTACGACGAGGCCATTTCGAAATGACATGCATGTCCATAGGTCGTGCAGCGCACCCAAGCCCCAGACTGGCCTGATCTGACCTGACCTTATTAAAGACTTTTAATAGTTTCAATTGATTCAGAAACAACGATACTTGATTCCCAAAGTCTAAACTTTGGTCAAAAGGATACAATTGATACCTGAGATTTCATAGCATGGGACATTGAGAACGAATTTACCTCTAAAAAGTAACCTTTTATTAGATGTCGAGCTTGGCCTGTGTCGTATATAAGCTAAATTTGCAGAGTATAATGAGTTGGGGCATCTAGACGGCAAGGTGTCTAACTGGAGAGACAATCTAGAGTTTAGAAGATGAAGCTGAAAAATTGGATATGTAGTATGCAAAACACTGGATGATAAGGCGGGAATACAACTAGGGTTGAGGTGAAAAGGTGGCGACCGGCGAGGCGACACGTAACACCCCAAAATATCAGTTTAACTCTCCAAAAATTTGTTGCGTTTGAGGGCATGAGTGACCTAAGGGCTCTAAGGAAGTCCCACGAAGATTGGAGACTGTTTGGTGGAATTTCAGTGGCAATGAAAAAATTGGTCATGTTATTTAGTCACGGTCGTATGTGGCCAAACCGCATGAGCATTTTCAGGACTATGGTTTGGGGCTGTGTTTATCAAGCACACATTCGTCCGTGTATAAGGCCACACGATCGTGCAAAATTATCGCTCGTGCGAATTGAGCTCACACGGTCGTGCGTGGCCAGAACACACTATCATCTTCAAAACATTGGAATAAAGATTAAACTCTTCGTGGGATGGTTCATAGGCAATTTGCAAAGAACCAATTTCTCAATCTAGCAATTTGCAAATTATGTAAAGCAAAGAATCAATTCATAATGAAGATTAAACTCTTTGTTTGCAAGTCTAAACACGAATAAAATACCACAAATTTAACATAAACAAAATGATACATGATTACTAGAATGTTCAACTATAAGTTCATGCAAAATAAAAGATAATTGAAGTTTGAATCACCAAGAGAAAAGAGAGATTGAAATGAATTAATGAATAGATAAAATACATAAACAAATACCCTTCAATCCTCCTTCTCTTGGATGCTCCATTTCGGGCTTCAGCAGTTCTCCAATCCCAGAATGATCCAAAAGTCCTCCACAAAATTTTCTACAGGAAATATATAGTCCCCTTGCAAACAGGTCGGACACGGGTTCCAACACGGCCGTGTGGACGGTTCCTAGGCGGTTCCCCCACGAGCAGGCGTGTCTGGTAGTGGGCCGTGTCAGATGACACGGGTATGGACACGACCATGTGTTAGGACGTGTTCTTCAGACACGAGTTGGTCGGTAGTCGTGTTCAAATATGACACGGGGAGGCACATAGGCGTGTGCCATACCCGTGTGAGTCTCTGTCTCCTTCGTCCAATTTTTTCAGCTCCAGGGTGCATAAAATACGGGTAGGCACACGGCCGTGTGTCTGGCCGTGTGCGCCAAATTTTCGTCCTGTCATCAGCCATGTTGACTCCGTGAACTCCTCTGTTTGCTCCAAGACTTTTAGGTCCATTGGTTGGCATTACCTGCAATAGAAAAAATGAAAGAATCAGTAAATAATTTATTACAAGGAATGTCAAAGACTTCTAAATGCGCTCTTCTATCTATGATACGACAATTTCTTTACTATTATCGTGAAATCACCAAAAAAGGGGTAAGAAATAGTAGACATGATTACAATTATGATAGTAAAAAGCCTATCATAATCGTACTCATCAGTCATCGGGTGAATCCTCCCCAAATCGTACTCATCATGATTACAATTATGATAGTTAAATCCGCTTGTGTCTAACTTAATATTATAAATTCTATTTTTCAAAAGTTTTCATAGAAATCCTTTAAAACGTGTATCCTTATTGAGTGTTAAAAATTTATGAGTTCTTATTATCCTTAAAACGTGATTTTTCTCAAATATATTTATAATTTGACAATAATTTTTTTTTTAAAAAAATTACATTTATAGAATGACGAAATAACGTAAAGTGACGTTCTCCAAATACAAAATCGATATAAGGTGGTGACATTAGTGCTACGGGTGGGTGATCCTCAAACGTAACGCAAATAAACTCAAGTGTTGGTGAGTGTAGTGGGCTAGGAGACTCAGGACATACGTAGCTCGAGTCTATGTCACATAAGACAAGAGGTTCATCGTGGGTCAACTCTTTCCGGGGTAGGTGCTCAAGAAGGAAATCAGTGACTGCAGTTGGTGACTCAGTGGGGCCAAGGGGAGTGGCTACTTCAACCGGTATGTCATAAATAAGAGGAAAAATCTCTTCTTTATGGAGCTGGGGCTCAGGAAGAGTCTCCTCGACTGGAAGGTTTTCTATAGTGGCGGCTAGTCGGGCCAAGATGCTTGCGAGGGTGGTGATACTAGGGGAATCTATGTCCTTAACAGTGGGGGCAACGACGAAACTAGTGAGGGGTCTAGCAGTACACCTAGACTCAGTCTCCACCTTAAGATCCATACAAAAAACTTCTTTTAAATTCCGATAACTGTGCCTCTCTAGTTGAACCCTAACAGAGTAGCGTAACCCGTGCAGGTAACGAGACACAATCATTTCGTCACCCTCCTGAATATCTAATCTAGGCTGAAGGATTAGAAATTCTCTAGTGTACTCATCAATCGACAAACCTCTTTGTTGTAGATTTTGAAATCTACGATATAAAGTGTGGAAGTAATCGGGAGATACATAGTGTTTGTGCAACTCTGATTTGCACTCAATCCAAGTAGTGATTGGAGGCAAGCACAACTTATCTCTCATGCGTTGAAGTTGTTTCCACCAATCTACGGGGGGTCCTTTAAGTCTACGAGTCACATACTCGAGTTGGCTACTCAAAGGTACTTGTCTTCTACTAAAATAATACTCCATGTCATGACACCAATCTAGACATTCATCGGGTCCTAAGCGTCCACAAAAATCGCTCGGATGCGTGTGCTCTAAGATCTTATGGTTAGTGTTCTCTACTTGCAATAAGAGATTTATGTTAGGGAGAGACGTTATCATCTCTGTTAATTTTTTAATTCGAGCATTTATATCTTCTATATTATTCTTCAAGTGATCGGCCATTATCACCTCTAAATGTGTTTTAATCTCTCAAAAATTATTTTAATTGATTTTAAAATACTCCACTTTTTTGTTTTTAACTTAAATTTGAAATAAAAAGGGATGACATTTTTTAAAAAAATAAAGAGTTTTTTAAATAAAATAAAATAAAGTCTCTTAATTTAAAAGGGGCATAATTTTATTATTATTATTATTATTATTTTTTCATAAAAAGAGAAAATCGGATCGACTGACTCACGATAGGAGTGAGTCGACTCCATCTGATATCAAACTGATGTAGACTCAGATTAGAGCTTTCACAATTAAATGTTTTTAGCAAAATTTATAAATTTTGCTAAAAATATTTAATTGTGAAAGCTCTAATCCGAGTCTACATCAGCTTGGTATCAATGAGAACTGTGATCCGCTTCTATCGTGAATCACGCGATCCGGTTTTGTTAAAAAACGTGGATTTTAATATTTGAAAGAGGGCCCGAGCGGCCAAAACGAAGCTCTCGCGCGCATAACGACTCTTTAACAAAGAATTTCCTAAAACTCGTTAGTCGTTATTTAAAAGAAATTTCGTCCACTCACCGATTACTCCACACTACTCATCTTGTATTTCATGACCCCTGACATGGCTTATTGAGTATTGACTTTGTGATGACGGTCACTTTCAGTCTTGGATGCTAAACTCTATGAATAACAAGCAATATCACATGACAATGCACCATGAAACTGACAAGGCTATATAAGATGAACTGAAGTCCCTATACTCTGGAGTAGATGACCTTCAACATTTGTTCGACTTATTCCGAGATCTTCAGACCATTGAATCGGGTCCAAATGGCTATCTAATTTTGTTCGTGGCACATTACAAGACCCTCATCGAGTTTTGGATTCAACACCAACCCATCACTCTTGATTTGATGACCCAGAGATCTCAAAAAGAGGGTGTTTGTATAACAATATTGATGACTCGAATTTGACCACACTTATATAGTGCTCGAGCAAATATTTAATCTTCTCCAACGATTCCCTCCTTGTTAGACGTTTGCTCGCCTACGGATGTCTCCATTACTCTATCTTCCGCATTTTTAAGCATTCTACTGGAGCATGTCCCCTAAATATTGGACGTGGGGGAGGTTGCGTCGGCTCTCGATGAGGTGGAAGGAGAGATGGCCATAAACATCCTAAGGGATAGAACACCTGCCTGTGTATCTACTTTGGCCGTTCGAATCATATCGAGGCAGCATGCTGTTACGCTCGGGGCCGAGTCGCGGCTGTTTGGAAGACAATACAAGCGTCGGGGACGACAGGAAGGTGATAACTGTTAACCCAGAAATCGGCGATCCTTCCCAAGGTGGACAGCTGGCTAATCGCGACCCTTAGATTCTCTCTCTTTGATCGCGATGAGTCCCAGCGTAGGCAGACAGTTTTCCGTATTCGCCTAGGTCTCCTAGCAATCGCATGCCCTACGGGACGGCGAGCTATTCCCATAGCTCCCCTCGCGGGACATGCGGTTGGGTCCGCTAATCGTACATTACTTTTCCTTGCAGGAGTCCGCCAACAGCATTGCCAGGAGCGACCTCCTATTTCGCCCAAGGGGCGGTGGTCTCCAGCCGCCGTCCGCCGAGGCCGCCCACCAGGGGCGACCTCCATGCTGCCCGAGGGGCGGCGGCCTCCTGCCGCCGTCCGCCGAGGCCGCCCACCCAGGGCGGCCTCTGCTCGCCAGCCGGGCGGACTCCCCCTGGAGTCCGCCCAGGCCGCCCGCAAGGGGGCGGCCAGGCTTGCCGGGCGGACTACCCCTGGAGTCCGCCCAGGCCGCCCGCTAGGGGGCGGCCTCTGCCCGCCAGCCGGGCGGACTCCCCCTGGAGTCCGCCCAGGCCGCCCGCAAGGGGGCGGCCAGGCTTGCCGGGCGGACTCCCCCTGGAGTCCGCCCAGGTCGCCCGCTAGGGGGCGGCCTCTGCCCGCCAGCCGGGCGGACTCCCCCTGGAGTCCGCCCAGGCCGCCCGCAAGGGGGCGGCCAGGCCCGCCGGGCGGACTCCCCATGGAGTCCGCCCAGGCCGCCCGCTAGGGGGCGGCCCCGGCATCCAGCCGGGCGGACTCCCCCTGGAGTCCGCCCAGGCCGCCCGCAAGGGGGCGGCCAGGCCCGCCGGGCGGACTCCCCCTGGAGTCCGCCCAGACCGCCCGCTAGGGGGCGGCCCCGGCACCCTGCCGGGCGGACTCCCCCTGGAGTCCGCCCAGGCCGCCCGCTAGGGGGCGGCCTCCGGCCTGCCGGGCGGACTCCTCCCGGAGTCCGCCCAGGTCGCCCGCTAGGGGGCGACCTCCAGTTCTCTGCAGGTGGGTCCTTCCGCTCGCTTCATCGCTCGACAGTGGCGGACGCAAAATCTCAGTCCGCGGAGTCCGCGCAGGTCGTCATGCTGATGTCACTGGGCCCCGCTTCTAGAAGAACTTCCCTGGGCCTATAAATAGCCCATGGTGCCTCTCATTCTGCATCAGTTGATCACTCCTGGAGGTGAAGACAAGTCTTGCCAGCAGCCCCTGCGGACTCCGTTTTCCAGTCCGCGCAGTCCGTCATCACCTCCTCCAGCAAGCTCTGCAGACTCAATTTCCTGTCCGCGCAGTTCTCCACAGCTCTTCAGCAGCTTGCCAGCAGACTCTGCACTCAGTTTCTCAGTCCTCCAGCTTGCCAGCAGACTCTTTTACTTAGTCTCTGGCAGCTTCTCTTCTCTGCTTTCTGGCACTTTCTTCTCTCTTAGCCGCCAGCTTCTCCTTGTACCCTTTAAGTGATTTTGTTGTAAAGGTGTACTTGTAAGCTTGTAATCTCTAGCTATTAATCAAAGGAAAGCCCGTCGCAGGAGTGGCATTTAGGCCGCGGCGGGCGAAGTGTGTTGTTGCCGCTGCTAGCGGCCCCCACTTCTTCTCCTCTGCTCAGCAAGCCTTGCTCCTCTGCTTAGCAAGTCTTGCTCCTCTGCTCAGCAAACTTCTTCTCAGCTCAGCTCTCCTCGGCATCCAACCTGCAAGCACAACCGTCCCATTAGCCGTCTGCTCGACAGCTCCTGATCAACCTCCTTCTCCTCTCTTGATCAACCTGCTCTGTTGATCAAGCTTCTCTCCTCTATCCCCGCAACTCTCTTTGACAAGCCGTTTGCTCCACTCTCGAGCACTCAGAGACTTCCTTCCTTCCCTCCTCTCCTCCTCTCCTAGCTTGTGAGATCGAACACCCCCTCCGTGTTAGCTGGCTGGTGCCCCGCGACGTTTCCGCGCATCAACAGTTAACACGCGACCTTCAGATCCGGTCAGACGGTGAACAGCGACAGTTAGCCATGTCAGATCAATCAGCCGAGAACTTTGCTCCAAGTCCCAGTGAAGATCCTCTCTGGGAAGCCTTTGAGCAGTCGCGCCGTGAGAATGCTTAACAGTTCCAAGCCATCAACCAAGTCCTTGCTGCAATCACGCAGCGGTTAGACTCTCATCCAGCAACTGCTCCAGCTGCTCCAGCTGCTCCAATCAATCTAACGCCAACATCGGAGCATAAGCAAGCTTATTCTCAAGCTTGTCCACCGTTCTATCCGCCTTACACCCCGACCTTCCCGCAAGGTCCTGCTGCTCCTTTGCGAACTCAAGATGAAGAGTTTGCCGCTCGCCAAAACTTCTTCCGGCAAGCAGCCCGGGGAAGTCCTGCTAGATTTCTCAACTTTCAAGGAAGTCATCCTTGCCCCCCAGCTCCTGCCTCTGCTCCCCCTGCAGCAACCTTTCCTTTCTACCCCCCTGCTTCTTTTGCAGCTGCAGCCTATGCTCCCTTTAATCCCTATGCTGTGGGAGAGCAGGAAGAGCCGTCGCCCTTTATTGAGAGTGTTCGCCTTGAACCTACTCCAGCAAACTTCAGAGAGCCTCGACTGCCAATCTATACTGGAGAGACTGATCCGGTCAAGCATCTTCAAGCCTTCGAATCAGCCGTTGCTCTCAAGACTCTGTCAGATGCAACCAAGTGCAAGCTCCTTGTGACAACCTTTGATGGGCAAGTGAGGGATTGGTTCTATGGCCTCCGTCCTCACTCCATCTCTTCCTTCCTTGATCTTCGTAGAGAGTTCCTTCTCAGATTCTCTACCTCCTCCAAGAGAAAGGGCGGTCCTGAAGCCCTCTTTGAGATCAGACAGCGCAGTGATGAAACCTGGTCTCAATTTGTTGATCGATTCCAGAGAGAGATTCTGGACATCGAAATCGTTGATCAAGAAATGTACCGAGTGGCTCTTATCCACGGTCTTCGCGAAGGGCCTCTCAAATTTGAAGCTAATGTCCGTGCTCCAAGGACATACCAAGAGCTGATCGCTCTAGCCAACTCATACATCCGAGGCGAGAAGAGCAATCCAGGCTTCGTCTCCAAGCTCGTATCAGAGAAAGATCCGTTTCGCAAGCAACCTCCAAGGTCTCCTTACAATCGTTTCCCAGCTCACTCAAGGAAGGAGAGAAGGCTTCATCGCCAGCGATACTCCTTCCCGAGCCGTGATGCTCAAGATCCATTGCTACCGCTAGCTCCTTCTCAAACAGCAGCTGTCCAACAGCAGCAAGACGATGACTTGCATGAGTCTGATCTTGACGACGTCGTGCAAGAAGTGATCCAGATCATGAAAGATAGGGCAAGCTACAAGAAGCCCTACCGGCCAGCAGATCAGAGGTCTAGAGACTCAGAGCTTTATTGTGAATTCCACAAAGAGTCAGGCCATCAAACAGAAAACTGCCGAGCATTCCGCCAGCTTGTGCAAAGGATGCTCCGGCAGGGCAAGATGCATGACTTGCTTCCTAAAGAAGATCGCCCTGATCAAGCAACTTCAAAGGGCAAAGAAATTTCAGATGTTCCTTGCTCCTCAAGGGGAGTGAACCACGTCGAAGAGCCTCCTCTCCTTGTTGTTAACCAAGAAGTCGAATGCTTCGACGCCGACGATGAGGGTGTGCTGGGAAGGCTATTCTAAACTGGCAAGGACTTCACAGTCTTCCAAAGCGATGGACTTCACAGTCCTCCGGAGCTCCTTGCAACCTTCAGGGGTTATCTCAACCCTTACTCTCTCCTTTTCAAACATTTTTTACAACACTTCTCAGTGTTCTTTTCTTGCTTTTCTGCAAAGCTTTTATTCAGAGATCCTGTACTGACACAGTTCCCTTTTTGTTGTCTCTCTCTCTGGGATCAATACGCCAATGAGATTTCGCCGAGTCTGAAATGTTCCCTCCGTAGTTTGTTCTTGCACTACCGCTTCGACCACATATGGCGGGAGTTTACCCATGTGTGTAGTGGGAGCAGTTCATCTACGATTATGGGCTTCAGGCTTAGGATCCTAGCCAGCATCTGACACAGAGTGTGTGCTAGGGGAGCCCCATGTGTTAGCTCTACTGTGCGTCTTATAGGAAACACTACGGTTAGGATGATCTTCGCTGGACAAGCAATGACGATCAAGCGTAGCCTTGTCTCTTAGATCAGCCTTCAACTGTGGTGGCCGAATCACTCTCCGGTACCCTCGATCCGTGCCTCTCGGGTTCTCACAACTCCACTGATCAATACACGGACAATATAGGACTCTTGGCGCAACCTGTCTCCTTGATCAGTGATGCTTGTGCCCAGGGCAAGAGAGCAGAGTTTCTAGCGATCCTTCTCAGGATCTTCCTTGCTTCCAGCGGTCCTTCTTAGGACCTTCCCTTGCTTTGTGCCCTCCTTGAGGATGCGCGGCCAGCCCGCTTTGAGCAGGACCATACTCGGAATGACTTTCTCAGGCCAGTGATGCATAAGGCCCACGGGGAACACCTGTGGCAGCATTCAACCTTCTTTAGTCATTCCGAACATGGACCTCTTTTTCCTTTCCCCCCTCCTTGAGGATGCGCGGCCAGCCCGCTTTGAGCAGGACCATACTCGGAATGACTTTCTCAGGCCAGTGATGCATAAGGCCCACGGGGAACACCTGTGCCAGCATTCAACCTTCTTTAGTCATTCCGAACATGGACCTCTTTTTCCTTTCCCCCCTCCTTGAGGATGCGCGGCCAGCCCGCTTTGAGTAGGACTATACTCGGGATGATTTCTCGGGCAAGTGATGCATAAGGCCCACGGGGAACACCTGTGACAGCATTCAACCCACTTTAATCATTCCGGGTGCAGGCCTCCTTTTCTCTCTTCCCTCCTTTCACAGGTGAACAGGTTAATCCCACCTATCAAAAGGATTCTGGCATTTATTTTGATCATGTCCATCCAGTCATGTCAGCAGCTAGCGCTCGATTCATTAATCTGGACTTCGTGATAATGATCATCGGGCATTTCTCTTACTACTTTGTCATATCGACCCCATCTCATCAACCTTCATGGGTTATCTCAAAAGGATTTCCAGCAATCACTTTGCTCGTGCTCATCCTATATGAATTGCTTATTCAAAGCTCTATCGGATGATGACTCGCACTCTACCTATATAAGCTCTATTGCTCTTGTCTTCTATATATTGTTTGCTCAAGCGCTATCAGCCATGCTATCGCAATCCAGTCATATCTGTCAGCAGTTAACACAATTTATTGATCTGAGCTTCATATTAGTATTCATCAGGCATTCTCCTTGCTAATTGGTAATATCGGCCTTATCTCGTCAACAGTTAACAGTCAACAGTTAACACTTGCAAGCCTTCTCTTCACAGGTACTTGCAAGTTATCTTCATATCTTATTTGCTTCTAACTCCTCTTCTTGCAGAGATTAGCAAACACCTGCAAGCCTCATCCAGGTACTTGCAGCTTATTTTTATACAATATCTGCCCCTAACTCTCTTTTTGCAGAGATCAGCAAACCCTTGCAAGTTTCTTCACAGGTACTTGCAAGTTACTCTCATATATTGTGCATACTCCTAACTCTTCCTTTGCAGAAACCAGCAAAGACTTGCAGGTCCCTTTCAGGTACTTGCGAGTTGTTATGCCTTTCTGTTTTCCCTCACTTTTGTTTTGCAGAACGTTTACAGAAGACATGCCTTCTTCGTTTTGCAAAAGCAGATTCAGGTACACTCGATGTGCCACCCGTACATGCTTACCTTAACTTTCCTCTTGCAGGAAAATAAACAGGAAGCACCAAGCTTGTAAGGAGAGTCTTCAGATTCTGTCTCTCCTTGCTCCTCTTCTTCCGTTGGGGTGGATCACGATTTTCGTGGGTCTCCAACTTTTTCGAAGTTCTTTGCAGAACTTGAAAAAGTGCGGGGATTATGTTAACCCAGAAATCGGCGATCCTTCCCAAGGTGGACAGCTGTCTAATCGCGACCCTTAGATTCTCTCTCTTTGATCGCGATGAGTCCCAGCGTAGGCGGACAGTTTTCCGTATTCGCCTAGGTCTCCTAGCAATCGCATGCCCTACGGGACGGCGGGCTATTCCCATAGCTCCCCTCGCGGGACATGCGGTTGGGTCCGCTAATCGTACATTACTTTTCCTTGCAGGAGTCCGCCAACAGCATTGCCAGGAGCGGCCTCCTATTTCGCCCAAGGGGCGGTGGTCTCCAGCCGCCGTCCGCCGAGGCCGCCCACCAGGGGCGACCTCCATGCTGCCCGAGGGGCGGCGGCCTCCTGCCGCCGTCCGCCGAGGCCGCCCACCCAGGGCGGCCTCTGCTCGCCAGCCGGGCGGACTCCCCCTGGAGTCCGCCCAGGCCGCCCGCAAGGGGGCGGCCGGGCTTGCCGGGCGGACTCCCCCTGGAGTCCGCCCAGGCCGCCCGCTAGGGGGCGGCCTCTGCCCGCCAGCCGGGCGGACTCCCCCTGGAGTCCGCCCAGGCCGCCCGCAAGGGGGCGGCCAGGCTTGCCGGGCGGACTCCCCCTGGAGTCCGCCCAGGTCGCCCGCTAGGGGGCGGCCTCTGCCCGCCAGCCGGGCGGACTCCCCCTGGAGTCCGCCCAGGCCGCCCGCAAGGGGGCGGCCAGGCCCGCCGGGCGGACTCCCCATGGAGTCCGCCCAGGCCGCCCGCTAGGGGGCGGCCCCGACATCCAGCCGGGCGGACTCCCCCTGGAGTCCGCCCAGGCCGCCCGCAAGGGGGCGGCCAGGCCCGCCGGGCAGACTCCCCCTGCAGTCCGCCCAGACCGCCCGCTAGGGGGCGGCCCCGGCACCCTGCCGGGCGGACTCCCCCTGGAGTCCGCCCAGGCCGCCCGCTAGGGGGCGGCCTCCGGCCTGCCGGGCGGACTCCTCCCGGAGTCCGCCCAGGTCGCCCGCTAGGGGGCGACCTCCAGTTCTCTGCAGGTGGGTCCTTCCGCTCGCTTCATCGCTCGACAGTGGCGGACGCAAAATCTCAGTCCGCGGAGTCCGCGCAGGTCGTCATGCTGATGTCACTGGGCCCCGCTTCTAGAAGAACTTCCCTGGGCCTATAAATAGCCCATGGTGCCTCTCATTCTGCATCAGTTGATCACTCCTGGAGGTGAAGACAAGTCTTGCCAGCAGCCCCTGCGGACTCCGTTTTCCAGTCCGCGCAATCCGTCATCACCTCCTCCAGCAAGCTCTGCGGACTCAATTTCCTGTCCGCGCAGTTCTCCACAGCTCTTCAGCAGCTTGCCAGCAGACTCTGCACTCAGTTTCTCAGTCCTCCAGCTTGCCAGCAGACTCTTTTACTTAGTCTCTGGCAGCTTCTCTTCTCTGCTTTCTGGCACTTTCTTCTCTCTTAGCCGCCAGCTTCTCCTTGTACCCTTTAAGTGATTTTGTTGTAAAGGTGTACTTGTAAGCTTGTAATCTCTAGCTATTAATCAAAGGAAAGCCCGTCGCAGGAGTGACATTTAGGCCGCGGCGGGCGAAGTGTGTTGTTGCCGCTGCTAGCGGCCCCCTCTTCTTCTCCTCTGCTCAGCAAGCCTTGCTCCTCTGCTTAGCAAGTCTTGCTCCTCTGCTCAGCAAACTTCTTCTCAGCTCAGCTCTCCTCGGCATCCAACCTGCAAGCACAACCGTCCCATTAGCCGTCTGCTCGACAGCTCCTGATCAACCTCCTTCTCCTCTCTTGATCAACCTGCTCTGTTGATCAAGCTTCTCTCCTCTATCCCCGCAACTCTCTTTGACAAGCCGTTTGCTCCACTCTCGAGCACTCAGAGACTTCCTTCCTTCCCTCCTCTCCTCCTCTCCTAGCTTGTGAGATCGAACACCCCCTCCGTGTTAGCTGGCTGGTGCCCCGCGACGTTTCCGCGCATCAACAATAACAACGGGGCTGAACCATCCGGTTCAGCCCCCACTCTCTGAAGACCGCCGAATTGGGGTCTATTGGGGCCGGCCAGCCCTTTAGGCCGGCCCCTCCTTGGTTCCGGGTATATATAACTCGGAACCCCTCTTTGGATGACAAACAAGATATTTACAAGGTATTCCTTCCCTCCTTTCTAACCCTAGCCATCTTCTTCTCTAGATCTCCCTTCTCTCTAGTAGTTTCATAACATTTGGTATCAGAGGCACTTCCTTCCACCATGGTGAACACGCGTACGCAAGAGGATGCTAGCCGATTGGAAGCCCTAGAAGAAAACTTCGTAGGGTTGACGGATTCAGTGGCCGCACTGGAGGGGAACATGAAAACGTCAACGCAGCAGTTGGAGGAGCGGATCGACGCCCGAATGGAGGAAATCAAGGCACTGTTGAAAGGTAAAGGACCGGTCAGTGAGGAGAATGGCGGATCGGGTTCGGATGCGGCAGAATCACGCCACTCGCTCCCGCCCGATATGCGGGAAGCGGGATCCAACGGAGTCGGCGACATCAGTGGCGGCGCGGCTTGGCCTGGCGCAACCGACGATCGCTGGCGGCAGCCGCTGATGGGAGAGGGGTCGACGGGGCCTCCCGCACCGTCCGCGGGTAACGTCGACCCACGCACGGGCCGCACCCCCTGACGGCGGAGCGGGGAAGAATCGCTGGGCTTCCAGCGGCCGGCTGCAGCGACGGGGCACGCCCCAGGCGTCCTGGGAGGGATTCTTCCCTTTCCACGGGCTGGTGGACCACCTGGAGGCTTTGCCCACGACAATCCCTGGGCCGGCCAGCCACCACCTCCGCCTGGGGGAGCACGACAATATCAAGGGTATGCTTTTCCGGAACCAGTTGAACAAGGAAGGCGAGAGGGCTACGGATATGGCCAAGGGTGGCCGGGGCAAGGTGCACAGCGGCCCCACTTGGCTCCAAAATTGACCCGCATGAATTTTCGAAAATACAACGGCGGGGATGCTCTGGAATGGGTCCAAAAGGCAGAATTGTTATTCCGTTAGCAGGATGTACCCGAAAGCCAGTGGGTACAGTTGACTTCTTTCCATCTGGAGGATGATGCGTTTCAGTGGACGCAATGGTTCCTGCGCGGGCGGGAGCACGTTCTGTGGGGAGAATTTGTGGAGGGGTTTACGACCCGGTTTGGGCCGCTGGAGTATGAGGATTTCGAGGCTCTTTTGCAGAAGCTGAGACAGAAAGGCTCCGTGATGGAGTATCACACTGAATTTGAGAAACTGGCAAACCGAATTCATTTGGAAGAGAGAACGCTCTTGAGTTGCTTTGTTTCGGGACTCAAGGAGCACATTCGGGACGAGGTACATGCGCACATGCCCCGGTCCTTGACTCACGCCATCACATTGGCTCGTATTCAGGAAGAACGCGTCAACAGGCAGAAGGCTAAAGCCACGGGTAGGCCACCTGCGGCCTCAGCACGACAGCCAGCAGCCGGTAGCAAGCCGACAGTGACACAGTTATCATGGAGCGAGCTTGCAGCCAGGAAGGAGAAGGGTCTGTGTTTCAATTGTGATGAGAAATTTACACCGGGCCACAAGTGTCAGAAAATACAAGTCTTCATGTTGCAGGAGGAAGAGATAGAGGAAGTGGCGCATGAGGAGTCGGACGGGGGGTTGGATTTGAGCGAATTGGGGGTGTATCTACATGCTTTGGAGGGGTGCAGTCCCCCGCTCACCATGAGGCTGACGGGTTGGCTGAATCAGGAGGTCACCATTTTGGTGGATAGTGGGAGCACCCACAACTTCATTCATCCGGTGGTGGCACGACGCGTGGGACACAAGGTGGATACGGGGTCGGCCTTCCAGGTTATGGTGACGGATGGCAGCAAGCTGCAGTGTGAAGGGGTACTCAAGGGTGTGGCACTTCAGATGCAAGGATATAGGGGTGACACTGACATATATCTGTTGCCTATCCGGGGCTCGGACATGGTCTTGGGGGTGCAGTGGCTACGACAGTTGCGTCGGGTAACGTTTGATTGGGAGCACATGACTATGAAATTTCACCAGGGTGGGACACAGTTCTGCTTACGGGGCCTCAAATCGTCGCCTATCAAGGAAATCTCTCTGCGTAGCATGCATCGGTTAGGGGAGGAAGGCAGTATGATGGCAATCCTTAGGGAGGTTCAGGCATCGGCTACGGGTGAGCCGGAGGTACCGGTACAGTTACGAACTCTTCTGGAGCAATATGCTGACGTTTTTCAGGAACCTTGCACACTACCTCCTTCGCGGTTTCGGGATCATCAGATTCAGCTCAAGGCAGGGACAGAGCCAATAAACGTTCGACCTTATCGTTATCCACATGTTCAGAAGGCAGAGATCGAGCGTAGTGTCCGAGAGATGTTGGATGCGGGAATTATTCGTCCCAGTACTAGTTCATTTTCAGCGCCGATCATTCTAGTGAAAAAGAAAGATGGTTCGTGGCGGTTCTGTGTTGACTACCGAGCTCTGAATGGCGCCACGGTGAAGGATAATTTTCCAATTCCGGTAGTGGATGAGTTGCATGGGGCATTCGTTTTCACTAAGTTGGACCTGCGTTCCGATTATTATCAGATTTTGATGAGGGAGGAGGATATTCACAAGACCGCATTTCGGACACATGATGGCCACTACGAGTTTCTCGTCATGGCCAATGGGTTGACCGGCGGCCCATCTACCTTTCAGTCCAACATGAATGAGATCTTCCGAGCACTTCTCCGTCAATTTGTGCTGATTTTCTTTGACGATATCCTTATCTACAGCGCCAGTTGGGAGGACCACGTGGGCCATGTTGAGCGAGTCCTTAGCATTATTCGTCGGCACAAACTTTACGCCAAGCGTTCCAAGTGCTCCTTTGGTCAGCTTGAGGTGGAATATTTGGGACATTTGGTTTTCGGTCATGGCGTCAGAGCCGACCCCCAGAAGATTCAGAGTATGATATCCTTGCCACGACCCCTTACGGTGTGGGCGCTTCGCGGATTCCTCGGGTTGACGGGGTATTACCGGCGGTTTGTGAAAGACTATGAGAAGATAGCTCGGCCATTGACCCAGTTGCTGCAGAAGGATGCCTTCTCTTGGATGGGGGAGGCTGAAGAGGCATTTCAGGCACTCAAGCAGGCCATGACCACTACACCAGTTCTCGCTTTGCCTGATTTCTCGAAAGACTTTGTGCTAGAGATCGACTCCTCCGGTGTGGGCATCGGGGCGGTTTTGATGCAGGAAGGGCGACCGTTGGCTTTCTACAGCAAGGCTCTTGCCCCACGGACCCTGGGGCTGTCTGCGTATGAGAAGGAAATGTTGGCTGTTATCCATGCTGTGGCGATGTGGCGGCCATACCTACTGGGCCGACACTTTAAGATTCGCACTGACCACCAGAGTTTAAAGCATTTCCTCGACCAGCGGGTGTCTTCGCCTCTTCAACAGAAATGGGTCACTAAGCTCTTGGGTTATGATTATGAGATTACATATCGGCAAGGCAAGGGGAATGTGGTTGCGGACGCTCTCTCGCGCATCCCTGAATCTACTGTGGCCCACATCACTGGGCCACTTGTTGACTCTTTGGACGAGATACAGGAGGAGGTGATGCGTACTCCCACGCTCCGTACTCTAGTGGAGGCCTTGCAGCGGGGCGAGGTCGTGGAAGCCGGCTATCATCTTCAGAATGGTCGCCTTTACCACCAGGGCAAGGTGGTTATTCCGCCCGCTTCAACATGGAAGACTGTTATGATGCATGAGTTCCATTCTTCACCTGCTGGCGGCCATGCGGGTGTGCTTCGTACCCTCCAGAGAGCCCGAGCCAATGTCTTCTGGACCGGAATGCGGCGCGACATACAACAGTTTGTGCGACAGTGTGAGACCTGCCAACGACAAAAGTACGAGACGACCTCTCCGGCTGGATTGCTTGTTCCCTTAGAAATTCCGCAGCAGATTTGAGACACCGTTTCCATGGATTTTATTGACGGGTTGCCCAAGTCCCAGGGCAAATCAGTGATTTTGGTGGTGGTGGACAAACTCTCCAAGTATGGGCATTTCATTGCTTTGCATCACCCTTATACCAGCGAGTCTGTAGCTGCACTTTTTGCTCGGGAGATTATCCGCTTGCACGGTCTTCCTCGTGCTGTCATTTCTGATCGGGACCCTACTTTTCTGAGTAAATTTTGGCAGGAACTGTTTCGTCTGCAAGGGACGTGTTTACGTTTCAGTACGTCTCATCACCCCCAGACCGATGGGCAAACAGAGGTTTTAAACCGGGGCCTCGAGACCTACTTGCGTTGCTTTGTGATGGACGAGCCTCGCACTTGGCCAGATTGGTTGCACTGGGCGGAGTACTGTTACAACACGTCTTATCATTCTGCCAACCAAATGACCCCCTTTGAGGTTGTCTACGACCGTCCTCCGCCGACATTGAGCAGCTACGACCCGGGGAGCACGGCTTTGCCCGCCGTTGATAGAGCTCTGCGCGATCGGGACCGCATGCTGGTCACACTGCGCGACAACCTCCGTATGGCCCAGGACCGTATGAAGCTCCACGCCGATAAGCATCGCAAGGAGAGGGAATTTGCAGTTGGTGATGAAGTTTTCCTCAAGCTCCAACCGTACCGTCAATTGTCTGTCGCTCGTCGCTTCAACCAGAAGTTATCTCCTCGATATTACGGCCCCTTTCGGGTACTCAGCAGGGTGGGGCCGGTCGCTTACAAGCTAGATCTTCCTACGGGTTCTCGCATCCACCCGACATTTCATGTGTCCTTGCTCAAACGAAAGGTGGGTGCCACTGTGCAACCAAGTGCTCTTTTACCTAACATCACCGGTGCGGGCGAGCTTCGCCCCCTTCCGGAGGCCGTGCTGTTGCTCAAGTGGAAACAACGAGGTGCAGAGTACCGCCCAGAGCTGTTGGTCAAGTGGAAGAACTTCTCCGAGGCACACAATTCTTGGGTTGATCTGCTGGATTTCAAGGAGCTTTATCCCGACTACCACCTTGAGGACAAGCTGGTTGTTGATGGGGAAGGGAATGTTACGCTCGGGGCCGAGTCGCGGCTGTTTGGAAGACAATACAAGCGTCGGGGACGACAGGAAGATGATAACCGGTTTGGTTCAGCCCCTATTGGGGCCGGCCAGCCCTTTAGGCCGGCCCCTCCTTGGTTCCGGGTATATATAACTCGGAACCCCTCTTTGGATGGCAAGCAAGATATTTACAAGGTATTCCTTCCCTCCTTTCTAACCCTAGCCATCTTCTTCTCTAGATCTCCCTTCTCTCTAGTAGTTTCATAACACATGCTTTCATAAACATGTGTTCCCCCAGTAACAACAAACCGATCTTCATCAAGCTTCTTCTGTAGTGGGCACTCCGAGCACATTCCAATATGAAATTGATATATTAAATGAGGAACTCCAAAGTCTTCATGGGTTGTTTTCTCAAGCCTCACGCCCTATTGCCTCAAGTTTCCAATAATGGTATATCATGCCCTTATCATAGCTCATTTTGGATAGTGGACTCTGACACGACAAACCATATTAATCTGCATAAACCCTCGAGGTACCTGAGCATTGATTACCCCAAGGTCATCACTGTTACCACCGAGATATCATCCCGGTTCGCATATTTGGAGACTTGCCCCTTACCTCAACTTTCCCAAAGTGATATTTGATACGTACTTCATGTTCTTGGCTAATATTTTGATCTTCTCTTTGTTAATCGTCTTACTCATTATCATGAACACTCTAACTTTTCTTTCCATCTCCTTTGTCATTATGATCTTCGGACGCAGAGTATCATTGTAAGGAACGGTTGTCGAACAAGATCGACATTCTGGATATCCCTTTCTCAACACTTATCTTCCATCACTTTTGTCGCCTCGCCTGTCCATGCACCTCTCCCGGTTCTAAGGCCCTTTATGAATATTTTTATTTTTATTTTCATGTGCATCATGTATCTATAGAAAATAACATCTCTACTTTTTCTCCCATTGTACTTGGACTGATGCACCATTCTCTTTAGTTAGTTCGGATATTTGGGTTCCTTATAAAACTATTAGAAGCAGAATCCAACAACCAAAACCCTAAAAATCAATCATAGAGGATGCAACACAAGAAGGGGAAGCGAATAAAAGCCAACTCTAACATGTAAACCAACCAGTGGACAAAAATTAAGAGAAAAGCCCAGAATATCATCTGGTATCAACCGACACATTCAAATCACAAAGAAATGAATAACATTAATTAAAAAAGTTTGACAGTACAAACCTCCTCGAAGAGCGATAGAGGAGAATGGGAAATAGATAGAACCGAAGAAGACGCATAACTAGAGGCGATCGTCATTGACAAAGGCCATCTCAACAAGGGATTTCCGCTCTCGAAATTTGGTTACTAACTTTAAGACACTCATTTTTCCTGAGATTGACAGTGTAACGACCCGCATTAGTTGACTATTACTATTTCCTTATTAGCTAGCTTATTTTATATTCACTTCTAGAATTGTTGTGGCCTGCAAGCCAATTTTGTAACTGATGTAAGAATTTAAAATTTTGATGATGATGGATATTTAGAGTTGTTTCTTGTTAGATGACTTTTTGTCTGTTCATGGGAATTGGTTACACTTTAGCGCTGCTTATCTGTGCACAATCGATTACACCTAGTGTTGTGGTTAGTTCTTATAGCTTCCTATAGAATGTTATGTTTAGGATCCTTATATTTTACAATTTAAGGCATAATTATTCTTTAATTAGGCTGATCAGAACTTGAATGTAGTAATTGTCTATTAATTCGACTTGATCCCATGCAATTGATTGTAGATAAATAATTAATTTTTTTGCGTGCCTCAGTAATTAGTAATTATTTGCTAACCTAATTGTAATTTATAGCAAAGCATGCTTAATTTGTCTTAAAATATGTTTAGATGGATTAATTAGAATGCTTAGATATACCTTAACTAATTAGAGGTTGTAATCGATGTAATTAATCAAAATTGTAATTAAGGCTCTGTTTGGGAGGACTTATTTTCACCGGTCAAGCGGTGACGACCGCATGTACCAGACCTTAATTAAGGTCCGGTACATGCGGTCGTCACCGCTTGACCGTGAAAATAAGTCCTCCCAAACGGAGCCTAAGTGTTTAATCATGGTTTATGTAGGGAAGTATTTCTATAATGGTCGAATTACCAACTGCTTAAACTTATTACTATACTATACAAATGATTAATAATTATTTAATTATGTAATTGTTATTTTAAGCCCTAATTATGATTTGTTGCAATACTTAATTAGACCTAAACTACATATATATATATATATACATACATACATATACAATTATTAATTACAATAATAAGCTAAATGTTTAGATCCTTGATATGTGTAGTATTAGTAAATACTGAATTTAAGGTTGGGCTTAATAATTGCAATAAAATTCTGGATACAACAAGGCTTAGGAGTTGGAAACCTATTATAATTGTTTGAAGGGATTTAGCTTAATCCTCACACTTCCTATAAATAATACCCTTAGTTTTTGTTTCTCAACCAGTGTTGCCTGTTTAGAATCTTGTATCTTGTGTATCATATGTCTGATGTCAATGCTGTCAAATGAATATTTATGAATTTTAGCTCACTAATTTCAAGTTTGAACTAAATTTCTTGAATATTTATGAATTTTAGTTCAGATTGATTGCCGAAAAACCGAGCCATACAGGACCCTAGATCACATTCATTGCCTTGTTTAAACGCTTGATGATAGTAATATTGGTCTTGTTTCAAGAATCCTTACAACAATAAAAAATGCCATAAAATGTGGGTTTATTATCTTGATTTTGGTTAAGGTTATAACCACCAATTTATTTGGCATTCTAAGAATCTTGCCTTTTGTTTCTTCTTGGTCAATAAGGTTTTTTTGTATTAACATTTTATGCTGTGCAGCTAACTTATCTATATTTGTATTTTTTTTATCTCAGATTATAGACTATGGAGTCCATAAGCTGTGGGAATACAATAATGTTGGGGTAAGATCTTAGTTCATAACGATTTCAACATTTTGCTATTACCGTCATACTCATAGTACATTGCATTTTTCATTAGCATGCCTCCATACCAGCTGAAAGAATTGCTCACTAGCTAGCCGGCCAGTGGTAGATGCCATGATTTGTGTAATGTAGTTTTTTGAGTTTGGGTAGGTTGCTATAAGGGACGTTGGAATTTAGCAAGCAAAAAATTAGAAGAATATTTCTGTTTGATGAAGCTCTTCCTTGTGAAGAAGTAAGAAAAACTGAGCTTCCCATTCTTTTAATCCGAGAATCACTTCTAATTGCAGGAGAAATTCATAATTAATGAGTGTTTTCACTCTTTGTGCCATCTCTAGATGTGTTGTGTCCGTACCCACCCTTCTATGAAATAGGTTAGATGCACCATTTGGTGTGTGCAGACTCACCCTTCCTACTAATTTCCCAAAAGGTGTTGACTCACCCATCCTATTCAAAACTTTTAATATGTTAAGTTTCAAACAGTGGGAAATAAAGGACTCATCCATCCTGTTCTTTTCCCCCAGGAAGGACTCACCCATTGATGGAGATCGTCGTGTTCCGTTTCTCGTTCGAGCGATTCAAGTCCATGGATGTATCCAGAGGATTGTTCTGAGACTTTTTGATATATTATTTTACATATTTTGAATTGTATTTTACAGTCGAATGGCCAGGAAACATGAGCCCTTCGATTCAGTTGCCCTAAGTCATTTATGATTTATCCTCTTATTTATACGCAAGTAGGGGGGCAGTTTTAGGGATCGATGGTTTTAGTTTCCAGACGTGAAACCGCCGATCCCCTACTGCCGGTGCGACGCCGACGAGGATCCCTTGGTGCGACGCCAAGGCCGACACCCCTACCTCCTTCTTCTGCCCCGTCCAAGCTTCGTGAGTCCCTCCTCCTCCCTCTCACTATCAGCAACAACCTCGCCAAGCCTCCAACAATCCCGCGAGCCTCTCCTCCTTCTTCACCCCTTCCCTTGCCTGCAACACCCTCAACAAGCCTCCAACAACCTTCCAAGCCACCTATTTCTCCTTCTCCGCCCCTCCCCTTGCTCGCAACCCCCTCGCCAAACCTTCAGTGACCCTTCTAGTGTTCCCTTAGGATCCCTATAGAGGTCACCATCGCCAATATCACATCACATATCAAGACCCTTCTAGTGTTCCGCAAAAAGAAATACGTGAGGCCGAATTTCAACGATTAGTTCTTGATCAATTTGTGCTGATTTAGCTCACATAACATATTCTTTAATACGAATCCATAAAAGAACGCCTAAGGCTTTAGGTCAAGTCACCGATGCGTCGAGTAGTACTCCCATTGACATGCGAGTCCGAACACCCGAGTTTTATTCATCTCATCTTGCAAAAACTCGGTGCCCATTTGATTTTGGAGTCGACTCCAATCCTGATTGTATGATACAGGTGGAGAGCGATACTTGTATGGTTAGTGAGTGTGGTCACGAGATCGAGGACGAGCGGCCCAGTGATACTGTGATGGTATGTTCATCCCCCACACCTCACTTAGACCTAGTGTTCTTTTCAGTTATATATCTAGTCCTCGACACTGTATTGATTGATCCACACATGAGTATGTCTCTTCCCACTCTTCCCTCAACATTGCCTCGAGCCGCATCACGACCGAGAGTCGAGAGTCTAGTGACGATTTCTTAGTGGTTGCTTCACTCGTTCATGTGAACACCCCCCTTTGACGATACTCATATGGAGGATCATGACCATATTGATGGATGCTTTGATGAACCCCCTGAAAAGCCTCTTGATGTGCCATCAGTCCCGTGTGAGGGTCAATGGTTTATCATTAACTTTGTCGTGGGTGCCTTACTTGTTCCCACATACACTATCGTTATTGGTGCCTTTCTGTTGGAGGTCCATCCTGCAATTATTGACCTCCTCGGGGTTAATTCTCCGAGAGGCTCATTTGACGAGCTTCTCCTCCCAAAAGGCATTCAATCTTGTATCAATGGTTTGCCTCTTCACACTAGTGATCACCATATACATGATGACTTTTCATATACACTTCCTGGTAAACCACCTGATGACATTATCATTTGAGAGGTACCCATCACACCATGCATCATGCTCTTTTGTCATCATTTACGATGTTTCTTCAGGTGATGACATTATTCACGCCAAATTTTTCTATCGACCACTCACCTGGTGAGCCTCTAGATGATTTGCATTGCATCCCTTAGGAGATATTTGACATATCCTAATTTCGCAAATCACTATCGATGTCTTAGTCAGTTAGGTAGTTTCTATACAGTCAATAAGTTTTTCTACACCCCGCCCAAAGAGGCTCCAGATAAACTACTCATCCTTAGGTACTTTCACTGCTATATAATATATGCATTTTGTCAGTCAGTCGTGTCAGTCACTGGTCATTTGCATCTGCTGCATTACTTGCATGATCATTCTCATATAGTGCCCGACTCTCCTATATTGGTTGATTCGAGTCCATCGTATGATTTGCATCATTCGCATGAATCTACAAAGTCTTTTACTCAGCATATGCATGCACTGCATGAATCAATCTGAAAGGAAATTACATCAAATAATGATTATTATAGAGCTCAATCAGATCAACACATGAATGCATACATTTTTGAAGTTGGGGAGCAGGTTATGATTCACATGCGATTCGAGGAGTTCCCACTGGGAACAACAAAGAAATTCAGTGCGTGTCGAATAAGTCTCTATACAGTCATGCGAAGAATTGGTACACATGCCTACAAAATTAACATCCCTCAAAATATGGGAATTAGCCGAGTATTCAATTTAGAGAATTTGACTCCTTACTTCGATAAGCGTGTGTATGTGGATCCTTTCTCAACACCCATCGTACAACCCCAATTTAGCGACCCCAATCCAGACTGCGCCCAATCAGGGCAGGGTGAGCCCATCAGGAGAAATTAGGTCGGGCGAGGCGACCCTCGCGCCTCGCCATGGACGACCGCAAGCCGGCCTCCCCAGCCAGATGCCAGCTTGCTGAACTAACCCCTGAGGCAAAGGCGACTGCGCCCCGAGGCGCACACAGGCGAGGCGACCCCCTTCCGTCGACCCGCATTTCATCCTTGTCTTCCCATAGCCGTCTCAAACAACGAGATTGTGCTATCCGTAGACAAATTAGGGGTGTCAATAATAAAAACCAACAGGCGGATGCTGCTATCTGTAGATCATAAAGACAATTTTGCTCCTGGCTTGGGGTTTGCCTATAAATAGACCCTGAAAACACCTTGGAGAGGCAGGCCTAGCCTCCTAGAGCTTCAGAATTTTGGAGAACTCTTGCTCCGTGTCATCCAAAGTGTCGAGTTCAGTCGTTCGCTTGGGGGGGGGGGAGGGGAGACGCGATATGTGCTTTCGGGTGAGCGGTGGGACCTCCACGCTACAGCTCACCGGGTCTGAGTGTAGGCAACAACCTCAAACTAGCGAGGGCTGAATCCTGGTTCGAATTGACCTGTCTTGAACACCCGACGACGGGCAAAGTAACTTGAACTGTTACCTCCCAGTCCGAACTCCGTTGAACCAGTATCCGGATTTCAACCTTTTTTGTGCGGTGAGTGTGGACTGGCAGTTCTTGAGAAAAATACTTGTCCGACAATGTCATGGTAGGACAGGGAGAGCAAGGAGACAACTAGGGGAACTCGTACCCTGCCAGCGAGTTCGTGACACTGGGTCAATTCGCTCAGCTCGCCGGGATGATAAAGTCCATGGAGATGATGGTGCGTGGTCTGCTCGCACAGCGCGGTGAGACGGTGATGCCAACCCAGGAAGACGCCTAGCAGGGCGAGGCGAGTAGAGGTTTGCGACAGGCAAGGAGATATATCAGGAGAGCGATGACCAAGAGTTGCGACCGTGGGTTCTCTTTGAAAGCCCCCGGTAGTCCGCAATGAGGAGCGTGGGCGAGCTTGCCCGGGTCACCAACTCGCACCGACGAGTCCGTTTTGCGAGCTGGTGCTGACGGCGCCAGTACCGACCGGGCTCGTGGAGCCGGCCATGAATTTCTATGCTGGAAGAGATGAACCCCTTCAACACCTGCAGTGGTTTGAAGACATGGTATCGATCCGGTCAATGTCCGGCCCTTTCAAATGTCGGTTGTTCGCTATTACCTTTGGGGGAAAGGCGAGGGATTGGTTTCATCAGCTGCCGACATGTTCGATCTATAGCTTCTAAGACCTCAGCCGGGTATTTTTATTCCGTTTCTCTACATAAAAGAAGAGGAAAAAGGAGACAGACAATCTTTCTCTTTAAGCAGGGACCGCAGGAGCCGTCAGGGTCGTACGTGGACCGCTTCCAGGAGGAAATCATCCATGTCCAAGAAGTGCCCAGACACTGATGATTGCTTTCACTCTAGGCATGCAGGTCGGGCTGTTCAAAATGGAGCTCAAGCGGATTCCCCAGACGTCATTTGAGGACTTGGTTGGCCGGGCGGTGCGGTACATCGAATGAGAATCTTCAAGCAAGGGGTTTGTAGCCAAAGTAGCAAAGCTGACAGAGGGAAGAGGTGGAGGACGCGACGGAAGGAGGAAGAGGAACTAAGAAAAAGAAGAGCCAAGGAAGCAAGAGGAACAAAGGACGCAGGAAGATGGAGAGCGTAAGGACCCGAAGAGAAGATTCCAAGGGCCTCCCGCCGGACCACCACAGAGGATGGCCGAGGGAGGATACTATAGGCGTTTAGGGAGAAGGTTCTCACTCGAGAGACGGGGGTGGAAATACTCACCTGAGAGGCGGAAAGGGGGCAATGGGGGCATGGCCAAGAGCCCCGGCAGGAGGCCTATGCGGTTGGGAGAGGACGAGGACGAGGAGGAAGACCCCAACAACTGGAAAGGGGGGAAGATCGGAGGGCGGTCCTCTATTGTATCTTTCATCAGTCCGAAGGCCACGCCATCGCAACTTGCCCGCAGTTCCTGGAGTTGAGGAAGGAGCCTGAAAGAGGCAACGAGAGCCAGTAGCAGGAGAGGCAGGAAAGAATGAGGGGGTCAGAGGAATAGCTCAAAGGGGGTGCGAGGATCGAATCGACCAGGAAGCCTGTGGCGGTATCGGGGCGATCCACGGAGGGGCGAGAATAAAAGCAACCCGGAAAGGGAGCCTGCACACGTTCTATCGACGGAGTGTGGCATCCACCTCGCATGCCCCGCCCACGATCAAGGAAATTACGTTCTCTGCGGAGGACATGTTCGAAAATGAAAATCCCTTCCACGATGCCCTGGTGATCCAAGCAACGGTGGAAAACTTCACGGTCTCCCGTATCCTCGTCGATAACGAAAGCTCCGTCAATGCTGTGTTTAAGAAGGCGTTTGAAGCCATGGCAGTGGAAGAGAAGAGAGTTACTTCAACTTACGGCCCACTTTTCAGTTTTGTAGAAGAAAGGAAGTTGGTCGAAGGAGGGGCGGAGCTCCTCGTCACCTTGGGGGCACAACGAAGATATGTCATTTCGTGATCGTGGATGCGCCTAGTAGCTACAATGCCATCTTCGGAAGACCCCTCATTAACGCGTTCTAGTGCGTGTCTCATCGTTCGACCAGTGCTTAAAATACAACATCGGAGGATTGCAGATCCGGATCAAGAGCGATCCAAAGTTGGCGATGGAGTGCTATCTCAACGCCGTGAACACAATCAACTAGGAGAATGAGGCCGAGAGGGTCGAAAAGGTGATGAAGGAAATCACTAGGCTGGAAGTTGCGGAGAAAGTCGAGGAGAAGGAGATCGAGGTCGAGGGCGGGAGGCTCGGGAAGGTGAAGGTTAGTGGCGAGCTGACAGAGGAAGATAAGTAGAGGATCCCGACGTGCATCCAAGAGAATGCAGACATTTTCGCTGCAGACGTTGCCTGCTACCACCTCAACTTGGATCAGGGGACCCGCCCCATTCGCCAAAAGAAGAGAAAGACGACCACTACCCTGACCGAGCCCATCCGAGCAGAGGTGTAGAAGTTATTAGATGCGGGGTTTGTTGAAGAGATCCAGTACCCAGGCTGAATCTCTATTGTTGTAATGGTGAAGAAGGGATGTAGGAAGTGGAGAATGTGTATCAACTTTTCAATGCTTAATAAACACTGCCCTAAGGATTGTCACCCCCTGCCTAAAATCGACGCACTCGTAGATTCTGCCGTCGGATTCCCAGTCATGAGTTTTTAGACGATTTTTATGGTTATCATCAAATCCGCACGCACCGACCCGACGTAAAACACATTTCTTTTATCACAAATGACGAATGTTACTGTTATAAAATGATGTCGTGCTGGCTTAAAAACGCATGATCAATCTACCAGCGTATGATGGATATGATGTTCAAGGAATAAAAGGGGCGAAACTCGTGAACGATCTCTTGGTAAAAAGTAAGAATGTTGAAGACCATCTGTAGACTTGGTGGAGATCTTTGTCGTGCTCCGAAAACACAAGATGATGCTCAACCCTGCTAAATGTGTTTTAGGGGCGAGGAGGGGAAAGTTCTTGGGGCATCTCCTGATCCCGGAAGGAGTGAAGCCAAACCCGGATAAGGTAAAATCGATCATGGAGATGGAGGCCCCGAGGAATGTGAAGGAGGTTCAACGCTTAACAGGTCGGTTCGCAGGTTTGAGCAGGTTCCTTTCGAAGGCCGGTGAGAAATGTTCCCCTTTCTTTTTAGGGTTGCGCCGACACATTGATAATAAAAGTTTGGAGTGTTCGGCCGAGTGTGAGGAAGCATTCCAGAAGTTGAAACAACAACGTACGTAAGCCTCAATTCTGCACGGACCCAAGGAAGGGGAAGACCTTTATCTTTACTTGGGGGCCGGAACCGAGGCAGTGAGTTCGGTACTAGTTTGGGAGAAGGGAAAGAAACAGCTTTCCATTTACTATGTGAGTCGGGTCCTCCGAAACGCCGAGCTGCGCTACCCATCCGGGAAAAGGTGTTTTTTGCGCTCGTCATCTATGCTCAAAGGTTTATGGCCTACTTCTAGGCCCATTAAATTAAGGTGATGACAGATCACCCGCTCCGAGACATCCTTGACGGGGCCGTGCATTCACGACGGCTGGCCCAGTGGTCGGTGAAACTCAGCGAGTTCGATCTTTCCTTCGTTTTCTAGCCGTCTACACGTTGGAGGCTGAAGAGGCGGAGCCGCAAGGGTGGAAGGCTTGGGAGATGTTTGTGGGCTGGGCGTCCGACAAATACTCAGTCGGAGTCGGGGTTATTCTCACGAGCCCCCAAAGAATCAAGATAGAAAAAGCGGTGAACATCCGCTTCCCGGTCACGAACAACCAGGCCGAATATGAGGCTTTGATCGCCGACATCCGCCTTGCTCGCGAATTGGGAATTAAGGATCTCAAAGCCTATTCCAACTCTATGGTAATTGCCTCACAGATACAGGGAGAGTTCGAGGTCCGAGAACCGGCGCTGGTGCAGTATCTTTGAAGGTAACGGGGTTGGTGAGTGCCTTCCGATCATTCACCGTCCAACATGTTCCAAGGGAGGAGAATTCGGCCGCGGATCATTTGACCAAGTATGGTCATTCTGCAGGAGGAGTAACAACCGAGCTGTTTCGACCCTCCAACGAGGAGGAAGAGCTCATGGAGATTGACCAACCCTGTCTTGGATGGATCCATTCGTGGAGTTCTTTACCACGAGAAAGTTTCCCCCGGGGGTCTAGGACAAGAGGCGGTTCAGGTACAAATCAGCCTACTACCATCTCCACGGGGGAAGCCTCTACCGAAAAATTTTGTCGGGCCCGCTGGCGCGTTGTCTCCGAAGCAGAAGTCCCTCGGGTGCTAGATGAAATTCACTTGGGGGAGTACGAGAGTCATTCCGGTGGAAGAACCTTAGAGAAGAGGGTGTTGAGGCAGGGGTCCTTCTGGCATACCATCCAGAAGGACGCAAAACGTTTCACGAAAGGATGTCTGAGGTGTCAGCTTCATGTACCTCTTCAGTTACAACCAGCATAGCGGATCCGGTCCATCACGACCTCGTGACCCTTCACAATCTGGGGAATGGACCTCGTCGGCCCGTTCCCTCAGGCAAGCAGTCAAAGAAGATCCATTCTAGTGATGATCGATTATTTTTTCAAGTGAATCGAGGTAAAGGCGCTGGCGAAGACTACCTCCCAGATCGTGAGAAATTTCATATGGGGGGAGATCATCTGCGGGCACAGATTGCCACTCGCAATTGTCACAAATAACGGACCACAGTTTGCAAGCACAGAGCTCATCACGTTCTGCGGAGAGCTAGGAATTGATCTCCGCTTCGCATCCGTTCATCACCGTAGAAGCAACAAACAGGTCGAGGCCGCCAACAAGTTGATAATCAACTTGCTGAGAAAGAAGGTTGAAAACTTGAAGGGAAATTGGGTCAAGCAACTTCCCTCTGTCCTCTGGGCCCTCAGAACTTCCCCGAACACCGCGACGGGGGAGACTCCATTTAAACTTTCCCATGGTTCGGAAGCAGTAATCCCGGTGGAGTTCAACATCAGAAGTCCAAGGGTGGTTGCCACAGAAGATGGGGGAGAGGCATGGAGAGAGGAAAACGATGAGGAGCAAAGACTCGCACTCGACTTGGTAGAAGAGATCTGGGATCTCACGTCAATCCGACAAGAAGAGGTCAAACTCAGGATGACCAGATATTTTGAAAAACACATATGGGTCAAGCAGTTCGCCAAAGGTGATCTAGTTCTCAAGAAGGTGGATGCCGCAGGCAGTGGTGCAGTGGTAGGAAAGCTCCAGCTCAACTGGGAGGAGCCTTTCGTGGTAGCAGAAGCATTGGCATATGGAGGGTACCGACTCCAGGATTGCGAGGGGGAACTTCGCAGCAACACGTGGAGCGGAGACGACTTGAAGCTTTTTTTTTCTCTAAACCCCCCTTCTTCTTTTAGCTGGCAATAGCCTTGTATTAAGCTGTACTTCTCCTTAGATCAATGCAACTAATTTTTGAATATGTTTCTATATAACTCTTTCTGCGATGGGTTAGGTTCCACAAAGCGTATGCCCGACAAACACCCCTGAGCGGGAGTGTTGTCAGGAAGGATTGAAGACCTCGAGCTGTAATGTTGTCGTAGTCCGGGTCCCTGCACGAGCTCCTCTATCACATACTGGCTACTTGCCCCCTTGAGTAAGTCCAAGTCCTCGAGCAATGATGTTGCCGTAGTTCGGGTTCCTGTGCGAGCTCCTCTCCCGCATACCGGCTACTGGCCCCCTCGAGTGAGTCCGAGTCCTCGAGCTATGATGTTGTCGTAGTCCGGGTCCCTGCGCGAGCTCCTCTCCCGCATACCAGCTACTTGCCCCATCGAGTGAGTCCTAGTACTCGAGCTGTGATGTTGTCGTAGTCCGGGTCCCTGCGCGAGCTGCTCTCCCGCATACTGGCTACTTGCCCCCTCGAGTGAGTCTAAGTCCTTGATATGTGATGTTGCCATATTACGGCTTCTTGTACGAGCTCCTCTCCCGCATGCCGACTACTTGCCCCCTCGAGTGGAATCGAGTCCTCGAGCTACGATGTTGCCGTAGTTCGGGTCCCTGTGCCAGCTCCGCTTTTGCATACCGGCTACTTGCCCCCTCGAGTGAGTCCAAGTCTTCGAGTTGTGATGTTGCTATAGTCCGGTTCCCTGCGCGAGCTTCTCTCCCGCATGCTGGCTACTTGTCCCCTCTAGTGGAATTGAGTCCTCGAGATGTGATGTTGCCGTAGTCCGGGTCCCCACGCGAGCTCGTCTCCCGCATACCGGCTACTTGCCCCCTCAAGTGAGTCCAAGTTCTCGAGCTGTGATGTTATCGTAGTCCGGGTCCCTGCGTGGGCTCCTAATCCCACATACTGACTACTTGCCCCCTCGAGTGAGTTCGAGTCCTCGAGTTGTTATGTTGCCGTAGTCTGGGTCCTTGCGCGAGTTTCTCTCCCGCATACCGGCTACTTGCCCCCTCGAGTGGAATCGAGTCCTCGAGCTGCGACGTTGTCGTAGTCCGGGTCCTTGCACGAGCTCCTCTCCCGCATACCGGCTACTTGCCCCTTCGAGTGGAATTGAGTCCTCGAGCTGCGATGTTGCCGTAGTTCGGGTCCCCACGCGAGCTCCTCTCCCACATACTAGCTACTTTCCCCTTCGAGTGAGTCCAAGTTCTCGAGCTGTGATGTTGCCGTAGTGCGCGAGCTCCTCTCCCCCATACCGGCTACTTGCCACCACGAGTGTAATCGAGTTCTCGAGCTGTGATGTTTCCGTACTCCGGGTCCCCGCGTAAGCTCCTCTACCGCATACCGGCTACTTGACCATGCGTGAACTCTCTTGCATGAAGATTGCTTCCCCCCTCAAGTAGAGCTTCCCACCTCCCAGGATCATATGATTCAAGGGCATAGATGCACAAATGGGATAATACCTAGGGGTCCGCTGAAATCGCCTCGCCGAACGAGGTAAAGGCAGGAGCCCGCGCGGAGTAGGGAGCGGCGACTCCTTGTGGCGAGGCGAGATGGCGCAAGATCCAGGCCTTAGCCACGGGGGCAAAATAAAAGACTCGTGCGAAAGGTCAATGTTGCGAGTTCAACATGAGGGTTATAATAGCCCTAACTACCAACTCGCAAGCAGGAAAAAACAAACAAACTAAGAACGGAAGAAGCGAGGACGGAAAAAATCAAGTGCAAATAAAAAAATATATATGTAGGCGCAGGTGGATTTGCGTGGGCCGGAATGTTTGAACTTTAACAAATAAAAAAGTACAAATACAGGGATCATTCCCTCTTCTCGTCAGTGTGCGTGCTCGCAGGGGGGTGAACTCTCTAAAAAGGGGAAATGCTACGGGATCAGCGACTTCGGGTGAGGGCTAGGCCCACTGCGTTAAGGCCGCCCTGCAACTGAAAATGCTACACGACGAGTCGGGTGGAGGCCACGGCTAGGGCTCGGCGGACTCCAGCCTCCGCAACGGTGGAACCAGACGCGGAGGCGATGACAGACCTCTCTTCAGCTTGGCGCCGACACTCCATCAGGTTTGACTCCGCCCCGCTGAGGTGGTTGGCGAAATAATCGCTTTGGGAGCGGGCTTCCCTCAGCTCCTCTTCCAGCTTGGAGGTTCGTTCCGCCCACACGAGCTCAGTAGCCTGCAAGAAAGCGCTAGCTTAAGTAAAAGGTCAACTCGCGAGGTCAGAATCGCAAAACGTACCTCGCTTGGAACATGCGAGGCGGAGCTACGAGCAGTTGTGAGCTCGGCCTTTACTCTGGCAAGTTCCTGTTGGGTGGTGTTCAACATGGTCCTCGTCTCCCCCAGCTTCGCCTTTGTCTGGGCAAGTTCCTGATTGGTGGTGTCCAGCGTGGTCAACGTTTTCCCCAGCTTACGGCCCACGCTGAGAGCACGCCTCACCGTCTGATGGAACAGCTCAGCAGCGCGCAGAACGACGCGACTCCCGCGATTCGATAGCTCGCGGATGGAGGTTCCCGTCAGCACCGCCGCGTCCTCACGACCATAGTGGCCGAATCGGAGGTTGAACGCGTCATCGTTGGCATCCTCGTTCTCCATCCATGAGGGAAGTCGCGAGCTCAGGCTTACCCTGTGCTCGCCCTCATACCACTCCAGGAGAGTGGCACCCTCCAAATCCGTAGCACACATCCCCAACCTGAAGTTGGCATGGGTTCGAGGGGCTTCTTCTGACGCCTTACCCTTTGCCGAAGCCTTCGGGTCTTCCTCGTGACACGGCTTGGGAGCATTGGTTGACCGCTTCTCAATAGGGGTGGAGACTGCCACGCCAATCTTGAGCTTCTTGGTCTTAGGCTCGACAGAGGGAACATCAGTTACGGGCGCCTTGCCCTTGCCTTTTGAAGCCGCCGAGGTGACGCTGCCTGGCTTCGGTGTCATCTCGACGCCTAGTGAGACGAGCTCCTGATCGGGCAACTTCTTGCCGGCCGCGCATGGTAGGTTCAGAGGGAGAGTACACAAACCTGTGAACTCATGTCAAATAACGCGCAAGGTGAGGTCACACAACAGAGTGGTAGGCGACGACATACTTGTCCCGGGCATGATGTATGCGTGTTGGTCCTGGCGGCGCCTCAGGTACAGAACGTCAAAGTCTTTGCCCTCCAGCATCTCGTAGAGAGCAAGAGCATCGCCCGCCACCTTAGGAGGTTTGTACGCGTTCTCGCTTCGCTGCACGGGTGCCATTGATACCGACCTGAATGCGCCTCGCACGAACACAAATTTATCGGTCCAGTGATAAATCTTGTTCAGCGTCTCCACCAATCTGACGCAAGTACTAGAGAAGAAGACGACGCCGTCGCCGATCACATTCAGGTTGAGGATCTTCCGGAAAGATGTGAGCTCGAACTCCATTCCCTCCTCGCGCATGTAGCACGCGAAGCCGACGAGCGCGCTGATGCCATTGGAGTTGACCTTTGCGGGAACCAACACAAAGTACTTGAAAACCGGGACCACCTCTGGCCATAGGGGAAGTCACAATCCCGCCTCGAAGTGGGCGAGGGTGAAAGCGAGCTCGTCTTCGAAGAAATAGTTGATTCCCTCGTCCGACAGAGGCCGCCTCACCGAGAAGCCCGCGGGATGGTACTTCGCCTTGAAGGACTTGAGCTCGTTCGAGGTCGTTTTAGGCTCGGGAAAGTAGTGGTCAGCAAAGTTTGCGGCGCAGTGCGCACGACTCTCCTCGCTTTGTATGCGACGTCTACAGGCGAGGCGAGTAGGAGCTCTGAGAAAGAGGAAGAGTTGGGGAGCTAGAAGGGTAATAAGCATATCGCCAGTCCTGCCCCCCCTCCTATTTATAAGTTTTCTCAGCAATACAAGCCTGGCTCCCCCCTCCCCGCAAGTCGCGACCTCACTGGTATCGTACTCACGTCGTGCCCTACAACAACAAAATAAGCATGTACATAAAATAAATGATCGCGTCAGCAAAATGAATTTATATTATGCTTTCCGTATACAAAAAACATCCTATGCTCGACAATCCTGTGCGAGCCAAAAATCTAGGCGCTACAAAATAATAATTAGCGCATCTCCGCGTGAGTACATAAAGACCGACACGGATTTTATGGGTGAGTTGGCACGCCTCGGCCCCTCACGCGCGGACTGGCGGGATGACGCGCCATCCAGGTAATGCCTCGTGCTTCGTGGAAGTGCTCTTGGGCTCGCTTAAGATGATCTGCCCCCCTGCGCATATGTTCCTCCAGCCTGTTCGCCTCGCCAACTGTGCCCGAGACCTGGCCGAATTACACAAGTGATAGTCAGAGGTGTTCTGGCAGGTGTCCATCTCGTACAACCTCTCTTCAGCGTCCAACATTCGTAGAAAGAGACCACCATTGCCTTCCAGCTGTGCATTGTAATTTTCTAGCGACTCCACGCGGCCTCAGAGCTCGCCGAGCCCCGACTTAATCTCCTTTTGGGCCGCGGTGGAGAAAGCCGAGTCATGAGTCGCGATCACCCTAAGCAAGCGCATGATAAAGTCGGCGCTGTCCTCTCGTGGGTCGACCATCAGTTCGCGGAGCGAGCTAAATACCCAGGATGGAGTCAGCTCGAGAGGAATTCTCAACGACGAATGCTCGCGAGAAGAAGACGAGTCGGAACATGCAAAAGAAAAATGTGAAAGAATCCATGAATAGAACTAAAAAATTTTGGAGTCACCGTGAGGAGAGACGGCAATGCCCTCATCGAGGCGGGGCAGCTTCATCAACAAGGACTTTCCACCGGTACGAGGGCGACTTGACTTGCCCGCCTCCAGAGGGCGAAGCGAGATGACGAACCCGACGTCGGTCACTAGGGGCTGTGTCGGCTGGCCGCCAGGATGTGCGTGGTCGGCATGACGCTTCACGGTGGTATCGCCGATTGAGCCCCTGAGCGAGTGTGCCGTTGAAGAAGGGGGGTTGCTTGCGGGCTCCTCTTGAAATCGGGAGGGAGAAAGAACGTCACCCGACACGGGCGGGCAAGACTGCTTCTTCCCTTTGGATAACTTTATTTTTTTTGCCCTTACACCATCACCGTCTGTCAAAGTCGCCTGGGTCACCATAACGGTGGCGTCATCACTGACCTATGAGATTGCAGGAAGGCGTGATCAAGGAGGAATTAACACAATCAGGGGCAACAGATTCATGTACCATGATAGTGGCAGATCGACTATCCAGAGGAAGCTGACACGCGTCGCCAGCCAACAACACCGCTCCCAGGGATGACACGGGCCGCAGGGGCGCCGCAGAAGAGGTCAAGTCGGTTGGGGCCGCCAGTTTCGCGCTGGCTTGATGACCCCGAGCTTGCCCATAGTCATTAACTCGAGGACCCCGCCGAGTCCCAGGAAAAGTTTTGCTGATCAGGCCGAACAGGGCAGCTGCCTCGACATCGTCCCGATCAAGCGAGTTCATGAGGGTCAAGGGAGCAGCAGGTCGGCCGGAGAAGCGTATTAAGGATGGTCCTACCCTCCCTACCTTATTTATAGATCCAGGAAGGGATCGTGATGCGGTTTGACAGACAACGTCCCGGGCTCGCCAAATTGGGGTTGAATGATTTCTTTTCGACCTCTGGCAAGCTCATAAAGAAGCGGGGATTGTGTATAGCCACAATTTAGCGACCCCAGTCCAGACCACTTCCAACTAGCACAGGGTGAGCCCATCAGGAGAAATTAGGTCGGGCGAGGCGACCTCGCGCCTCGCCATGGACGATCTCCCCAGCCAGATGCCAGGTTGTTGAACTAGCCCCCGAGGCAAAGACGACCACCCGCCGAGGCGCACGCAGGTGAGGCGACCCCCTTCCGCGTACTCACATTTTAGCCTTGTCTGCCCATAACCGTCTCAAACAGTGGGATTTTGCTACCTGTAGACAGATCATGGGTGTCAATAGTAAAAACCAAAAGGTGGATGCCGTTGTCTGCAAGTCATAAAGATGATTTTGCCCCTGGTTTGGGGTTTGCCTATAAATAGACCCTCAAAGCAACTTGGAGAGGCAGACCCAACCTTCTTGTCACGACCCGTCTCGACAAAAGTCAGAGTGCGCGTTTGGACGAGTCGTGATGCCACAAACATGGGCGGAAGGAAACCATGTCTGCTAAGGCGGATGCAGAGAATGCTGAAAATAGTTTTAAAATAATTACTTTTAAGTAAAAACGGTTTAATCTTTGTTATGCGGAAGCTTTCAGAGTTTTAAATGCATAGGTATTTTGAAAAAAAATTATGTTTTACATGCAACTACTATAATTTTCATGCAAATGATACAACAGAGGGTGCACATGCATTAATTTCAAGTTCTAGTACATAAATATTTAAATAGCATAGCAGTTGTCCATGTATTACTGTTCATAATTATCATATAAAGAAAACATCCGATAGTAAAATAAATGAATCAAAAATATCAAACCTGATACGGCTAGAAGATCAATCATCGGAAAACAGGAGCTTGATGCAGATCGGGCTCAGGAACCTGACGACGCTGACAGAAAGCTAAAGCAATTTCAAAACAGAAAGAAAAAGTCTCAGAACATTGAAATAAACATGGTGAGCAAAGTAAAATATATAAAAGTAACAGAAGAAGAAAAACATGAATGTACCAATTTCTCATGAAGCAAAATTATTCAATGACCAGCAAACAAAAGAGCTAAACATAACAAATTAGTTTTATTAGATTACTCTGAAGTATAGCCTAAAATTATTCATGTAATATGTTGTAAGCCGCGATCGATGGATGATGTAGGTGCTATAGCGGACGCCCATGATTTACGATCAGATGCACGTGCAAGTCTTGTCGGAAAAGTAATCCTGCTTGCCGTGACCATGTCGACAGACAGATGCCCAATTAAACACTACAGTTCAAGGATTTGCTTACAACTACGAATTTGTTTTCAAACTTCATACTTAGGTGGTTTTTAACGGAAGCGAAAATACTTAAAGTGAGCGATCATACCAAGAATAAGTTTTACTTGGACAAACATACGCAAACCAAATTCGACGACACAGAATGAACCAATCAGTGAGTTTAAGTCTCGCGGTTTCGAGTGGTCAAGGTCATAATATCAAGAAGATTTATCGAGTAAATTACATAGGTAAGTTGACAGGTGCCGGATCGGAGATATCGAGAAGTCGCCTAGGTTAAACAAATTCTATGACAGTTATCTTCCAAGAAAAACATGCGTTCACTACCGAACATGATGAAGAAATACCAAAATATATTTGTTATTCATAATTCGTTACAAGTGTGATCTTCCAATTCAAACGTGTGCACGACACGAGTGTGACATAACCCAACAATCTTTAAATCACTAGCCAGAAGCCTTAAAAATGATCATTCAAATCTATTAATGCTCGTGCTCAAATTTACTGTCCTCAAATTGTTCATCAAACGAGAAGCAAATCCTCAAATTCAATATCCAATTAACTATCATTCACTAACTCGTCTCTCAATTATTCAAATATCGTCATTTACAATCACAACTCGTGTTAATCCTATCACGTGAAACTCAAACTAGAAACAAGTCTAATAAAAGATTTGATGTCTAAATTTATCTGACGAAACAAACTATCAAGGGTTGATTCATATAAGCATAAGATCAGACAAAACAATTAAGTTCAATATTTGCAAGAGAGAAGTGATCTCTACTTGCCTGAAGGCCGCTGATTCTGGCGAAGGCGGCTAAGCGGCGCAAGCAAGACTTAGGCTCTATTTGTTTGAGCGTTTCGGTGCTCCGTTTTGGGTAAACGCCACCGGAAGGCGGGTAAACAAATGAACCTCCGGCGGCGTTTGCTCCGTTTCCACCCGCCCGGCTTGAGAAACGCCCCAAAAAGCTCCGTTTGGAGCAGCCACCTCCCCCCTCCTTTTCGAACACTCCGTTTCCACCCGCCGGATCGATCCGCCACCGCCGAAACAAATGAAGCCTTAGAAACCCTAATCGGACCTGTATATGAACAACAAAAGAGACAAAGTAGGATTCATTACGTTAACACAAGCATGATTCAATACATAGTTAAATCAAGAACGGCTAAGAAATTTACCTCCCTCAAAGGTGAGGGGAGAAGAGATTCCCACGCGGACACAGAGACTTGGCGGCGCTCGGCTAGGGGAAAAACCCTAATTTGGAGAGGACTTGGAACGATTCCACCACTAGATCTGAAGAGTGGCACCGGAAACACAAACAAGACTGGATTAGTCGAATTTACGACGAACTCAAATTAGGTTGACACAAAAACATTTATTTGGAGAGCAAAAATTTAACGAATAATCTCAATAAAATCTGAATAGAGGAAAAAAGAGATTTCTTACCCAAGGAGAACAAATTCATGCCCAAAATCTGAGTGGAGGAGGCTTTGAGAAAAACCCTAGGTTCAAGCAAGGCGCAAGGAGGAAGCCAAAGTTGATGTCGGCCCCCTTGAGGGGAAGAGGTGGGTTTGCTGGACTAAAAAGGGGGAGACTTGATGTTGCCGACCCTAAAAGAGGAGCGGGAAGGGAGAAGTCGGCGGCCTCCAGAAACGGAGAAAAAGGAAATAGGAGGCGCTGACATCGGCCATGACAAGAGGAGAAGAAGCAGATTCCAACAGAAATGGGAGCAGGAGGAGGCGGGAGGAGGCGTCGACGCCTCGAGCGGGAGAAGGCGGTGCAATCGGCGCCCGCGACTTGCGACAAGGGAGCGGTGAGACGGATTTGCCGCTTGCGTCGGGAGCGGCTGGGCGAAAATAACAGCGGGATCGGGAGATGTGGTATCGGGGGGGGGGGGGGGGGGCTCGGATCACGGGTTTTAAGAGGAGATTAGGGTTATTATTATTATTATATATTATTATAACATAAATTAGAAATCGGGTTATTACACTTCTAGAGCTCCAGAATTTCGGAGAACTCTTGCTCTGTGCCATCCAAGGTGCCGAGCTCAGCCTTTGGCTTTGGAGGTGAAGACGCGATACGCCTTTCCGGGTGAACGGTGGGACCTCCACGCTGCAGCTCATCGAGTCTGAGTGTAGGCAACCACTTCAAACTAGCGAGTGCTGAATCCTGGCTCGAATTGACCTGCCTTGAACACCCGACGACGGGCAAAGTAACTTGAACTGTTCCCTCCCAGTCCGAACTCCGTTGAACCGGTATCCAGGTTTCAACTCCCACCCTTAAGTCTAAGCCTCCTTTGTCCTCCGCCACTCCATCCCTGCCCCAACCTGAGGAGTTGTACCCTGGGGACCACCTCGCACCATCAGCGATTCCACCACTTCAGCCTTTAGACAAGGATACATTTTGTTTAGAGCCACCAACTACCGCTGAAATCTTACTTTTGTTGCATATGATTTCATCTCTGTGGGTGGGCAAGATACACTGTGATATATTGCCCACTGGAGCTGCTAACCATGTCCAGATGCTTCTTGGATTTTCTAGTGGAGCTTGCGCAACTTCTCCCATGGCTATGTCGATATCATATGCATCTTTACTCACTGGATACGAGTGCTTTTATGCCGGGGATTGATGAAGATTGTCGTGTTCCGTTTCTCGTTCGGACGATCCAAGCTCATGGATGTGTCTGGACGATCGTACTCAGACTTTTTGATATATTATTTTAAGTATTTTGAGTTGTATTTTGCACTCGAACCACCCAGACAACATGAGTCGTCCAATTCAGGTGCCCCAAGTCATTTATGATTTATCATCTTCTTTATACGCAAGTAGGGGGAGGTTTTAGGGATTGATGGTTTTAGTTTCCAGACGTGGAACCGCCGATCCCCTACTCCCGGTGCGATGCCGACAACGATCCCTTGGTGCGACGCCAAGGCCGACGCCCCTACCTCGTTCCCCTGCCCCGTCCAAGCCCTGTGAGTCCTTCCTCCTTCTACCTCCCTCTCATTGCCCGCAGCAACCTCACCAAGCCTCCAACAATCCCGTGAGCCTCTCTTCCTCCTCCTCCCCTTCCCTTGTCGGCAACACCCTCAAAAAGCTTCCAGCAACCTTCAAAGTGGTGGAGACCAACCTAGGTCAGGTCGACAAAAAATGCCCGACGCCGCACCCGGCGGGATCTCTATCAGTCTCGAATGATCGCATTTTAATTTTATGTTAATTGCATTTTATTTTTGCAAATGTTTTGTTGTTAATTTTAGTTGTCGCACGTCTGTGTGCGTAGCCATGTTGCACGCCTGCGCATGTAGCCGTGTTGGAATTTTATTTTACTTTAAATCTATATATATGATTATATATGGATATAATCCCAATATATATATATATATATATATATATATATATATATAAACTACATATAAATATATATATATATATGTATATAATTATACATATATTAATATCAATATATATGTATAGGCAAACTGATTACAGTAAGCAGCGAACAGCGGCCCAGTAAACCCTGTTCATCTTCCCAGTTACACCGATCCTAGGGCTCGGAGCGCGGTTTTACTTCCCGATTTCCCGGCTCAGTCAACCCGCAGCACTGCCACGACGCCGCCGCCTCTTCTCGATCCAGCAACCGCTCACGATCCTGTCCGTCCCATGAAGAGATCGAAGAGCCGACGATTTCGGCGCTTACCCAGTTCCGCCATTCCCGCTCCGCCATAACTGCAGCTGCGGCCCTATAACAAGAAGAACAAGAATCATTTGAGGGGATGAAGGATGAAAACTTGAAATTGAAGATTGATGTATGTGATTTCTGTGTGAGAATTTCTGTGTGAACTCCTGTAGGTGTTAGGTGTGTGAGATTGTTGGAGTTAGGGTTGATAAATGGAATAGCTGCTGTGATTTGCTTCTCCGTTGGACTGTTGATGAAGTCTTGCTGTAGCTTCCTGTTCCTGTAGAAATTTAGAAGATGATGCAAGTGTCAGGATAAGATATGAGGGTTAAACCTGCCCTGTTTTTGCTACTTGTTGTATCAGCCTTCCGTTAACAGAGAAGGTGAACAGTAAATTTAATGTTACTGTTCACCCTTTGTTAAAAGTTGAATGATTAATGTATGTTTGTTATTTCCTCTTCCGTGTGGAGTGATGAGTGTTAGGTTAGTTGCCCTGTTTGGCTCCCGTGAACAGTAGAGAAATTATATTAGATCTTAGTTTGTGAGATTTCGCGGAGCCACCGCGAGTGATAGAGATTTCGTGGAGCCCCTAGTGTGAGAGCGAGTGAATTTTAGGTGTGTTAAGTTTGTGGCTTTCTTCATTGTTGAGTGATTCCGTGGAACCAACTCGTGTGAGAGAGTGACTTAATTCCTTGGTGTCCGTATGCGATAGCGGCTGACCTCGGAGCGGAGATCGAAGCTGCCGAGTTTCTCGCGTGATCGCCATCGACTTCAGATACAAAAAGACGCATCTTTCCGTGGGTAATTGTTTTTATCCTTTCCTTTGTGTGTGTCTCTATAATTTCTCATAAGTTAATAGACTCACTGCTGGGTTTTCGTCCGAATTTTGTCAGCAAACGCTACGTCAAAAACTCCAAACGGAAACGTATTTGGAGTTCACGATTTCCGTTTTGCTACGACAAGGGGAACAGAACGAAAGTTGCAAACTTCCGTTCCCGGATTTAAATCGAACCTTAATTAAGAAAAATCATTTTTTTTAAAAAAAGAAGTAATTTTGTGCTTTCAAAATCCAAGTCGCGTAATTTCTTAAGTGCTGCGCCCGCTCTAAAATTGACAAAATTAATTATTCGTCGCATGCATTTAGGGTTTCCTAGAAAAAGCCGACAGAAGCTTAAACCCTACGCGTCGTCCTGCATCAATTTGGTATCAGAGTCAGATTCCAAAATTTTTCTAAGTTTTGGGATCCGCCCTGTGCAGAATAGGAACCCGCATAGTTTCTAAAATTTTTTCAAAAAAAAGAGATTTTTTTTAAGCATCATTATTGCATTTATTTTTTTTGTTAGCATGTATCTGCGTAGAGATAGGATGCATCGTGTTGAACGTGGTCAATCGAGCCATGGGAACGAAGGGGAACCACCCCAATGGTTTTTTCCTTTCGCCCAGCAAATGACGACATTAACTGAGAGTACCTGCCAATTGCGTGAAAGGTTAGCACACCTTAGAGGTAGGGTAAGTAGATTAGAAATACCCCCTCGAGCGTCAATGCCGCCTCAAATTCGAGATGAGCATTCAGTCCGTGCACATTACGATGTTCCTCAACATTATGTAGAAAGATCTACATTTAAGAGAAATCCATTATATGAGGATCATGTTTACACTTACACTCACTCCTATAGAGATCCGTCACGAAGATCGTTACGATACGTCGATGACTATACTCGATCACCGTATACCACTTCCAGAGATCGTGTTGACCCACCAACACGATCGCATTATGCTAGAGACGATCAGTACGATGACTATCGTCGTTATTATTCTCGTACCCGAATGGATCCTAGTGGCTCTTCGAGACCATATTATGAGGATAGAGCTCAGTATCCCTCTAGTTATCGGTTCTATACATCACCCTATATGACGAGTCTGAGTCTGTACATGTGCGACCACCACCACACGATCGTAGGACTCATGCCTACCCACGAGCACGTCATGATTATGTTGGGGACACTCATCATGATTACCCTCGAACTATCTATAGAGGTCGTTATCGTCACGAGTACGTCACACCTAGCGATCCTCCTAGTGTTCCAAAGGTGAACATGATGATAAATATTGAGGGGCAGCAAGAGCCTTCTACTGCCCAAAGCAGAGAGACATCACCGACTCTATCTGATGTTCTAGTACAGGATGTGTGGAGTCAACCCCCATGTGAGTCGGCTCCACTTAGTGAACCCGTCCTTGATTCGATCTCTACTAGTTCTATTTTGAGTGTAGATTCCCTACACACTTCACCTAGTGGCGCATCGAGTCACACCGCCACACCCGATGACACATCGAGTCACATCACCACACCTGATGACGCACCGAATGACATTACGATCGGGAGTCGAGAGCTCAGTAGTGATCTCGAGGTAGTCACCCCTACTCATCATTAAGACAAAGTGAATCTATAGGAACAAACTGGATGAAAATGACATCATAGTAAAGAACAAAGCAAGACTGGTTGCCAAAGGGTATAGACAGGAAGAGGCCATTGACTTTGATCAGATTTTTGCCCCAGTGGCAAGATTGGAAGCAATAAGGCTGTTCCTTGCCTTTTCTGATGGATCATTTCTGGAGGACCATCACTCGCCTGATGGGTCATTTGACGCCCCTCCTATGGAGCCTCCAGATGAGCTCCATCGTCCTTATGTGGATGAGCTTTATCTGGATAGTACACTTGCGAATTTTAAGACATGGATACCTGCTCCATTGTCTTACTTGATGTCGATGGTGCTTGAGCATTGCCATCTAGTCACTCGCACTATAGATAAGGTATGAGACGTACCACCTGTTGATCATCGTATTCGCGATGAGTTTTCATATGTCGCACCTGGTGAGCCTCCTGATGCCTCACTTTCCCTTAGAACATTTATTACTGTTGTCACACTTCGTGCACATTTATCTGAGAACCCTATCTGTTGTTGGAGCCTGCGTTTGCATGCGTCGCATTTGCGACAAATTTTATTATACCACTCCTGGTGAACCCCCAGATGAAAAACTTATGGGTTCACCGCACATTTGGGATGTATCCATCTTTAGTGGCACAATCGAGTTTGAGGGTGCACTCACTGATTCGTTGAAGTTATATCTTGTCACCCGTACTTTCAGAGACAGTCTGCACACCATGTTGACACATCTGCTCACTAATGTCTCTGATTTGCACTTGAGTGTTCGTCGCCCCCGCAATGAATTCTTTTATGATCCACCCTCCGAGCCTCCTGATCATGTACCTCTTTCAGGAGTTGTTCTTGGTATCTGAAACCATCGATTTGTGGCGTTAGTTGTATTAGTAGTTCATTTATTGTATTTGCATGATTTGCATAAAAATATTTTGAGCGGAAAGTGCATAGTATTTATGATTTTATGCAACTCAATTTAAAAAAAGCATAAAAGAGCTACTGGTTTTAAAATGGATGACTTGGCTATGGTTCGGCTAGATCTGGAACAATTACCTTCTGGTGCCGTAAAGAAGCTAGCAACTGTAGAACTGGACCCTTTCGAGTAGTAAATCGGATTGGACAAAATGCGTATGAACTTGAGATGTCTTCCGTTTGACGAGCAAATCCTATTTTTAACGTAACCAATCTGACTTAATTCTACGATTACTCACATGAGTCTTTAGAATTTCCGTTATCTTCTCCTCCATTTGTTTCTTCTGGGTTGGTGAGTGAGTGTGAGGAGCCACATTCAGGACACACTGATTTTCATTCTGCTACTGACACACCACCCGCAGTTCTACCATTTCTCACTACTAGTTTCAGGTTGAGCATAGACATCAGGAGATTATTCTATTCCAGTTCCAGAGATCTTTGGTTCATTGACATGGATGTTGATTTCTCCCGCACTACCGCTCGGAGCACTCACCAGAGATGAGTGATTTCGAGAGGGGGATAGTTGGTGGAGACCAACCTAGGTCAGGTCGACAAAAAATGACTGACGCCGCACCCGACGGGATCTCTATCAGCCTCGAATGATCGCATTTTAATTTTATGTTAATTGCATTTTATTTTTGCCAATGTTTTGCTGTTAATTTTAGTTGTCGCACGTCTGTGTGCGTAGCCATGTTAAACGCCTGCGCGCGTAGCCGTGTTGGAATTTTATTTTACTTTAAATATATATATATGATTATATATAGATATAATCCCCAATTCCCCATATATATATATATAAACTACATATTAAATATATATATATATATATATATATATATGTATATAATTATACATATATTAATATCAATATATATGTATAGACAAACTGATTACAGTAAGCAGCGAACAACGGCCCAGTAAACCCTGTTCATCTTCCCAGTTACACCAATCCTAGGGCTCGGAGCGCGGTTTTTCTTCCCGATCTCCCGGCTCAGTCAACCCGCAGCACTGCCACGACGCCGCCGCCTCCGCTTGATCCAGCAACCGCTCACGATCCTGTCCGTCCCATGAAGAGATCGAAGAGCCGACAATTTCGGCGCTTACCCAGTTCCGCCATTCCCGCTCCGCCATAACTGCAGCTGCGACCCTATAACAAGAAGAACATGAATCATTTGAGGGGATGAAGGATGAAAACTTGAAATTGAAGATTGATGTATGCGATTTCTGTGTGAGGATTTCTGTGTGAACTCATGTAGGTGTTAGGCGTGTGAGATTGTGGGAGTTAGAGTTGATAAAAGGAATAGCTGCTGTGATTTGCTTCTCCGTTGGACTGTTGATGAAGTCTTGCTGTAGCTTCTTGTTCCTGTAGAAATTTAGAAGATGATGCAAGTGTCAGGATAAGATATTGAAGGTTAAACCTGCCCTATTTTTGCTACTTGCTGTATCAGCCTTCCGCTAACAGAGAAGGTGAACAGTAAATTTAATGTTACTGTTCACCATTTGTTAAAAGTTGAATGATTAATGTATGCTTGTTATTTCCTCTTCCGTGTGGAGTGATGAGTGTTAGGTTAGTTGCCCTGTTTGGCTCCCGTGAACAGTAGAGAAATTATATTAGATCTTAGTGTGTGAGATTTCGTGGAGCCACCGCGAGTGATAGAGATTTCGTGGAGCCCCTAGTGTGAGAGCGAGTGAATTTTAGGTGTGTTAGGTTTGTGGCTTTCTTCATTGTTGAGTGATTCCGTGAAACCATCTCGTGTGAGAGAGTGACTTGATTCATTGGTGTCCGTATGCGATAGCGGCCGACCTCGGAGCGGAGATCAAAGGTGACGAGTTTCTCGCCTGATCGCCATCGACTTCGGATACAGAAAGACGCATCTTTCCGTGGGTAATTGTTTCTATCCTTTCCTTTGTGTGTGCCTCTATAATTTCTCATAGGTTAATAAACTCACTGCTGGGTTTTCGTCCGAATTTTGTCAGCAAACGCTACGTCGAAAACTCCAAACGGAAACGTATTTGGAGTTCACGATTTCCGTTTTGCTACGACAAGGGGAACAGAACGAAAGTTGCAAACTTCCGTTCCCGGATTTAAAATCGAACATTAATTAAGAAAATTCATTTTTTTTTAAAAAGAAGTAATTTTGTGCTTTCAAAATCCAAGTCGCGTTATTTCTGAAGTGCTGCGTCCGCTCTAAAATTGACAAAATTAATTATTCGTCGCATGCATTTAGGGTTTCCTAGAAAAAGCCGACAGATGCGTAAACCCTACGCATCGTCCTGCATCACAAAGCCACCTAGCTCTCCTTCTCCGCCCCCCCTGCCCGCAGCCCCCTCGCCAAACCTTCAGCGACCCCGTGAACCGCTCCTCCTTCTTCGACCCTCCCCACCACCTCTTCCTAACCTCTAGAGCCGCTGAGCCCCTTCACTCAAATCTTCCCCTCACACCCATATCAAAGCCCTAGCAGCCCTAACATCTCCACCCAACCCTTCTACAACGAGCATTCACCTTGGGTCTCTCTACATGGTCGTATTATGCTGCCGCCAGCGCATGTAAGCCGTTATTTTGAGTTTTTTTTTCCTTTTATTATTGCATATTTGGATCATAATTTGTGGGATGTAATTTTGTATGCACTAGTACCTTGAATCTTATTGATTTACTAGAACTATTTTGTATGCACTAATTTGTTAGTTCGAAAGACATTCTAACATCTTCTGCGCTCTTGAGTGACATTTGTGGAATGAACACTGGTAGTCTGAGCCCGGCACTGGGCAAAGCCAGAAATCCCGCCAGGTGGGATTTTAGGCGGGATTAAAATCCCGCCTTTTTTATTTGAGCCGGCCCGGTCCGGCCTGAAGGGCCTAATCTGGCCCCCTCTTTGAGAGATAGCCCTGACCCGCCCCAACCCGACTCAAACTGAGCCCGGTTGACAAAAAAGTCCGGGCCCGATCCGAGCCGGGCCGGGCCGGGCCAAGCCCTTGGCCCGGCCCGGTCGGATTTTGGACACGATTGCTTGGATGTCGCTGAAGGCCGCCCGAGAGCTTCAAGCACGGGCTATGGAAGAAGTTCGTATTTATTATAAATTTAATATAATAATAATAATAATGATTATAATAATAATTAATAATATAAATATATATAATAATATAAAAAATAATTTATAATAAAAATAATATATAATATGATAATATTATTATCATATTCTATTCATATAATAATAATATAAATTAATATAATATATAATAATAATTATAATATAAATATAGATAATAATAGTTATAATTTAGGTGCCGGAATAGTAATATCAAAATTGGATTGGAGGAAGAGGAGGGGGCAGGCCAAGCCGATTCGCCTCCGGCCTACCCCCGCCGGGATCGCCAGACGACGGCGACCCCGTCAGTTGGGTCCGGTCAGGATGTCGCCGGCGGTGGCATTACAGTCAATTTTTTTTTAACTGCGAACGCCAGCTGGGATGGGGGAGGGGTAAAACCGACAATCGGATTGTAACGCACGCTGACATTGTAGCAACGCAACGTTTGCATTTATATTAGTATAGATATATCTTAAAATCATCATTCTTTTCGCCAGCCTCCTTATAAGGCAAGTCACATAGTATCTTTACGGATGAACACAATCTTAGGGTCCGTTTGGCACAGTGATTGCAGTGGTGAGCGTTGGTCACGAACTGTCGTTCGTGAAGGCCCGATCTCACCTAAAATACTAAATCTATTTTCATGCTCAAAATTTTTTAAAAATTTCTTGGTGTCATGTCAAACACATTTCATGACGGTGACACATTTTTCAAATTTACCGGTGCAAAAATGCCACGCCAAACTGATGACGATTCGTAACCATCACGTTAACGATCACTACCACCGACGTGCCAAACAGATTAGGCTCCATTGGGCACGGCTGTCGTGATCGTAAATGCCGTTGTTATGAACTATCTATCGTTTGTGGAACTTCATTCACTTTTATATTAAAATTATTTTCTTTTCAGATTGTCATGCCAAACATACATTTAATGATGGTGGCGTTTTTCTCCAAACTCGCCAGAGCAAAAACACTGCGATAAACTCCATACTGCTTGATACTAACTAATATTTTGCGTGCTTTCTGCAGAAAAGATACGAGGATATTTCTGTTTTGGGGCAAAGGCAAACTGAAGAATGATTTTTGTTCACTTCAAAACTGAAATTTAAATCAACTTAATACATAATTTTGTTTTTGTCAGCAAATAAACTGTCCATAACAACAAATTTTGGTGCTGGGGGTGATTATGCTGTTCAACTGATTTTGCTCTCCACTTTGAATAACCCAACTTACATTTGGAATGGTGGTAATTTTTCTTGCTTGATAGTTGTTTTATTATGAGATTTGTAGAATAAAGCATTCATAGCTAGATTTTTCTTTAATTTTGAATTCGCCCCTACTTTGTCAATAAGGGCCCTTTACTGGGACCCCCCTCTAAGCTTTCTAAGTTACAGGTTGCACCCTCTGACTTTTGAAATTATAGAAACTTTCCCTAAAGTTTGCATTTTACAATGCTCATCCACAAAAATATTCTCTGAGAATAAATTTTCAGGGGGTACTTTTGTACATGTATGTTATGAAATGTAAACTTCAGGGGAGTTTAATGTTATGAAATGTAAACTTTAGGGGAGGTTTTTATAATTTCAAAAGTAAGAGTGGTGCAACTTGTAATTATACTAACTTTCAGGATAAGTTTTGATAATTATTCCTATTAATAATCATTTATTTCTCTAGGGGTTTAGGGAGGAGACCATTGGGTATTTTTTTCCCTTTTTTTGGAATTTTTTTCCTCCAATTTGGCTATGTCAGGGCACGGGGAGAGCCATGAGATCTCCATCAACTGGTTCTACTATGAGCAAACGGTTCTTTCGTTCTCTCTACGGCTGAGCGTATGTAGTTAAATATCTAGGCTCCGTTTGGGGGGATTTTTTTTCACCGGTCAAACGTTTACGATCACATGTACCAGGCCTTAATTAAGAGCCGGTACATGCGGTCGTAACCGCTTGACCCGTGAAAATAAGTCCCCACAAACGGAGCACTAGTAAACTTGATTGATAATGAATATTATGTAGAGCAAAACATCATTTCGTGTTCTTTATTAAAACTGCTAATTTTGTTGCTTACATTTCTTCCACGGTATATATTTGCTTACTGCGAGTGCCACATGAAAGGCTTACATTTGATGTCTTTTTGATTTAATCATATTTTTCTTATCTTCGAGAAGCATCCTTTTCAGGGGAATAATGATATGCTTTCTATTTAAATCAAAATGATTATATTGCTCATGCGCAGAGTTTTTGTTAAAGTAAATCAGTTATAAAGCATTCTATGAAAAGAAAAATTAATTAGGCTCTGTTTAGAGCAGGGGTGATGATGAAAAAAACAGCGGTAAGAAACAAATGACATTAGAGTTGTTTAGAAAGCATTTATGAGAAAATTATAAAGTTTTAAAATATATTCATGTAAGTGCTTTTTTTTAAAAAGTGAGTTATATTTTGCTGCTCAGAAGAATTTTTTTATGATAGTACTTTGGTTTTTTAATAATAATAAAATTTATGCTACTGATTTATTGCAGAGATAAGTAAAACAAAAGGTAAGTTAAGAAAAAAGATGGTGAATAAGTCAAAAATTGAGAGAAGAAAATATTTACCGCAACTAGAAAGAGGAAAATAATATGAGAAATTGCCTTCACAAAATTGCGGCTCAAACTTGCTCTTGGAAAGTAATTTTGTGACTGCTATTGGAAAGTGCTTTCTGAAAGCAGCTTTGCAATATTCTAATAAGTTGCTCTCAGATGCATATTCCTGATCAGTTTAAACAGGTGGCCAGCAAATGATATTATTTATTAAACATAGCTCCAAATACTACATCTAAAGTAGATTCTCAGTCAAGTATAACAGCCATCTGGCCTGCAGCTGAGTTCCTCTATGGCTCTCCAACAAGAAGCTTCCTAAAAAGAGCATCAGTCATGCCCCCAGCCAGAGGAAACAGATGGCCAGCACCAGCTATTTCATGATATTGCACCCATGGAAGCTTCTGGCTGATGTATCTTGACAGCATAGCTGGCACAATGAAATCTTCAGTCCCATGCCATAAGTGAACTGAGCCCTCCCCGTTCGGAAATGGATTATCGAGGTCCATCGGGTCGAACTCCCAGCTCCCGAACCCGACAATCATGTCGCGGTGCAGGGATTCAAATTCTCCCTGCTGTCTGGTATATGCCTGTCATCAATCACACTTCAATTTTCATGAGCGCGTGAAAAAATAAGTATGCATATATATATATATATACCAAAGCTTCCCTGAAACCTAGCATAATTACAGGGTGCACCCCTCTTATCTTTGAAATTACAAAAATCTCTCCAATGAATACTCCCATGGAGGAAATTTTCAGTGTGCATCTTTTAGTGTGTAGATGTTATGAAATTTACATTAGCGGACAATTGCAGACCCAAGGGCATTGTGAGGAAGGAATATTTATTTAATTAAAGGGTTCATTACCGCGACCTCCCCTGGGCGTTTGCATAATTACAAGTTGCACCCCTCTATCTTTCGAAATTACATGTATCCCCCCTCCCCTCGGCTAAGTTTTCCCAGTTTACAAAAATACCCCTTCCGTTAGAAATATGGATGAAAAATGATCAAACCGGTCAAATTAATTTACGATATTTCAAAGTTATCCTTTCATTATGATTTTAGACTTGTTGCAAAACGTAAAATGCAACGCACCTTTTTAATGTAGTTATTACAATGGGTAAAATTGGAATATCATAAAATAATTTGACATATATGATCATTTTCCATCTATATTTATAAAGGAAAAAGTATATATGATATCGAGTCGAGTTCGAGCAATTTTGGCTCGGCTCGAAATCAAAGTTTTCGACTCGAACTCGGCTCGAAATCGAAATTGATTTCAAGTCGAGTCGCCTCGACTCGAAATGGCTCGATTGCGAGTCAACTCGAAATCAAATTGAGTCGGTTCGAATTAAATAATTTTTTGTTTTATTTCTAGTTTACTCAAAATTAAATTGGACAGCGTATAAATTTAGCAAATGAAACACTTAAAGCATTTATTCTTTTTATTTCAAAATAAGAATATATTAATAAATAATAAAAAAAATTAAATTAATTCGAGTTGATTCGAATCATATTTCGAGCGATTCAAGGCTGGCTTGAAATTGACTCGAAATCAGATTCGAGTCAAATTGAATCGATTCAAATTGAGTCAAATCAATTTTAACCGATTCTGATTCGGCTCAATTTTCGAACGATTTTCGAGCGACTTTCGAGTTTCGAATAATATGCTCCGCCCTAGGAAAAAGTCACATCTTTCAATGTAGTCATTACAAAGGGTAAAATTGAATCATACCCTAAAATTTCTAACGGAATGGACATTTTTGTAAGCTGTGGAAATTTAGAGAGGGGAGGTAAATGTAATTTCGAAAGATAGAGGGTGCAACCTGTAATTATGCAAACTCCCAAGGGAAGTTCCTGTAAATAACCCTTTAATTTAATTAAAAAAACAAAGAGAGGAGGAGATTGAATGAAGGGCTGTGATTGCTTTGATGATCCGCAACATTACAACATTACATCATAAGAAGATATCTTTATAAATAATATTAGTATAGATATATAAATAAGCGCATGAGAGTATTAGGAGGCGATTGTTAACCGCAACCCGTTATTTTGCTAGTTACACTCCAAAATCTCTCAACTTTTCACGCCTTTTCGAAATACGCCTTGTACATGCAATATCAGGAAAAGTGTTCAACACGAAAGTTGTAGATATCGACGAGATCTACAACTTTCGTGTTGATCACTTTTCCTAAAAATGCATGTACAAGACATACTTTGGAAATATGCCCTGGTTTTGCGCCTTTTCGAAATACGCCTTGTACATGCAATTTCAGGAAAAGTGTTCAACAGGAAAGTTGTAGATCTCGTCGATAACTACAACTTTCGTGTTGAACACTTTTCCTGAAATTGCATGTATAGGGCGTATTTTGAAAAAACGCGAAAAATTGGGAGATTTTGAGGTGCGACTAGCCAATTACGGGTTGCGGTTAACAATCACCCATTAGTAATGTAAAAAAAGCATACCGCATTATGAGTTTTTTCAAAACTTGCTAGAATCCGCAAATCTGGAGGAGAGCAAATGAGAGGATTATGATCTATGACGCTGGAAGATGGAAACCATTTTTGGCTGTTCCACCAGTAGACCAGCCATGGAACATAATGAGCCACACCAACAGCCCATTGATCTTGTAGGAACTGCTTGCTGTAAGCTTCCCTGGTTACATTGGGGGGAAAATTTGGCCACCAGTAGTTTGAAACAGGAGCGACAATGGCTACACCTGCGAGCCTGAGAGCGCAGAAAATGCAATGGCGGTAACACAAAACACAAATATCATTAGTTTCGTAGTGAAGATAACAGCTCTTATGAAACTAAGGCTCCGGTGAGAAATAGAGCTTCGATATTTCCACTGCACCGAGTTTTAAAATGGAGATTACTCAAAACACTTTCATTTCTCTGTTGAGGTGAATAAAAAATGCTACCTGAGTAAAAATAAGCTGAACTCGAGCCGCATAGAATGATAACTCAATTCCAAGTAAATGCAAGCTTGATTATATATTTTTAATGCAAGCTTTCAGAACTAGAACTCAATTCAATCACGCAAATGCTTGAAACACATTTGTTAATGAAATCTGATCACTTTATGACATTTAAAGCGAAATACACCAACACTTAAGTTATCGTAACATCGAAGTGTTGGTGCATTTTGAAGAATATCAAGCAAGGAAGTGCTATGTTGAACCCATATCCAAGAAAAGTTGCTGAAGGATTCATTACTTGAGAATGAAAACATTCATATTGTTTGCATTTTATTCTCACAATTTGCTTCATAGAACCATCTTTGGAAATGAAGAATAGTGTTTGTGGTGCCATAGAGCAGTCTTTATGAAATTTTGTTAACAATAAGAAAGAACTAAAGCCATGCCTATCAAAGCTCAAATCTGCATAAGTACTACTACTACTCATACCTGTGGGGGATGTACTTCAAACAAGTCCAAGCAATCTCTCCTCCCATAGAGTACCCCATGACATAGAATTTGGATCCTAACCCCATGTTATCAGCAAGTTCTTCAATATCAAGGGCAGTACTTCGCTCCGACTTTTTTGGATCAGGATCGCTCTCTCCATATCCAGCTCGATCGAACGATAGTTGGTAGATCCCCAACTCTTCGATAAGACCCTGAAAAATCCCGAAAAAAAATCAGCTAAAGTGGTCTGCAGCTCCAAAATTGTAGAAATTAGAGTGAAATATACCTGTGACAGAGGAAAAACACTGAACTTGCAACAGTCAAAGCCATGGATGAAGATAACTTTGTAGTTGGCCTTCTCTTTCGGGACTCCGGACTCTAAGTAGGCCAGATGCCTTCCATCACTGAGCTTAATTCTAGGCGAAGTTATCAAAGGGCCATTAGGTGGTGGAGGTTGAGCAGCTCGATAAAATTGCGCTAGTAGACCCACCAAAAGGATCCCTGAAATCTTATAAAGTACTGAAAAGCAATCTATATTAGCTTCATCATAATATCCTGAATGAAATCATAAAAAAAGGATCCCTGAAGTCGTATATAGTGCTGAAATGCAATTTAGATTAGCTTCATCACAATATACTGAATGAAATCATAGATCTCGGAAATCACAGAATATCACCACATTGAGAGAAAAAACACAAATGTTGAGAACCACACACATGGACTAGAAGGAGAGCTTCGTTCATATCACAAAGGCGTATTTATGTACAAAAATATACCCCTTCATAGACATGTAATTAACTACCAAAAAAGAGCAGCCTGGCGCACAAAGCATCCCCGCACAACAAGGATCCAAGGAAGGGCCCTACCGCAGGGTTGGAATGTAGACCCTGCACTTTTGCAAGAGGCTGCTTCCAGGATTCGAACCCGTGACCTCAAAGTCACGCTGCACCTCATCCAGTGTGCCAAGGCTCCCCTTCCTGTAATTAACTATCAAGAGAAAATAAAAAATAATGTAGGGTGATATTGTGTTAGGGCGTAATTGGTGGCGGTTCTCAAGTTAGGACTTGAAGCCCATTAATTACGATGAGATCTCGCTAGACCATTTTGTCATTGAAGTTGCCCGCATCAGACCCCTCTTCTTGAAGAGAACTAATTTTCGAGTTCTTGTTGTTGGTAAAAAGACACAATGGCCTCACAGACTTCCATCGGCTCGAGTTGACTAAGAATGAAAGAGTTGTTTTTGGCTCTACTCCTTAATATATCCACAGAAGTCCTCTATGGTCATGCCGGCACGATGCAAGGATTCATGCGATCGGGCGGTAAGTACTTCTAACACATACATTGTTAGTGTATATTTCGACGAATAACGGGTTCGGAGGCATAACAGATCAGTTCGGACACGTGTAGATTCGATATCCGCAGAAACTCCTTGGGTTTGACTATTTATACCCACCTAGGGGCAACGGGTAGGTGATTCCACTTTGATCACCACTCGGATGCTTCGAGCAACATTCACATAAATGATGTTGCGTTAGATATCCCATGCCGCAGAAAATTCCCTCGAAGCTTGTCTTGGAGTACATGAGTAGACTCACTGAGGAATGATTGAATATTCTTTGAGATCTCCTCGTCTACCCCAGGATTCTCGACATTTATGTTCCCTTTGGTGACAAGTACTCCCTCCTCAATCATTATCCTTTTGAGTTTTCCACTAGTGAGAATGGAGCTCAAGAATTATTTTAGGACCTTGTTCAACCCTTTCTCCACCCCAATGTGTCACAATTTGCTCTCATATTAAGACTAAACACTCGGTTATGTTTCACACATATTAAGTCCCTAAGTCATGCAAAACTTATCGAGTTCTTACATTCTCTTTTTATTTCTTTTGAAAACAAAAAAAACTACAACAGAAATCTGTCACCCCGACGCGATTTTTATGCTTCAAAGTCATAGAAAAGGTGCACGGAGGCGCAAAACTTCATTGAACTCTTCAATGAATTCATAAAAAAGGTGTCACCAAGTCGATATTAATCTTTACGTAATCCACGAAAAATTAACTTCCAAGAGCCACTCCATTGAACTCTTCAATGTTGGCGTCTCTGTAGAATATTGTGGATTATCACCCTCAATTTTGAATTCAACTCCTTTTTCACTTAAGACTCCCACGCTGGAGAACATATCTGTCATTGAATTTTAAACCATCTTCCCAAGGGGACCCGAGTCACTCCGCAATGAATCCATAGTCAGTCCCATAAGACGACAGACGGGTTGTTGAGGCTGAGGCTCGATCCCATAAATTAGACTCTCCTGAACACTTATCACCAACTGAGCGGTGGCTAAAGAACTCTGTTTTTATCACTTGCCGAACTGCACCAGCCCGTGGAGCCTCTATGAGCACTGCCGTTTAGTGTGAACGTGACGAATCCGTCAGCCGGCCGCGATTCCAGCATTGTTTATTTCACTATTTAAATTTATTTATTTATTTATTTTTTTGGGGGGTACTAGTTTAAATAAAAAATAATAATTTGAGGACCTATTTCAAGAAAAAATGAAATTTTTTTGGGAACCTATTAAGTATTTTTGCCTAATAAATGTTACGTTTTTTTTAATTCTTCATCCCATAACCCTTTCATCTTCCTCTCCTCCGGCCTTCGTCGGGTGTACTTCCCAACAATTTACTAACCAAAATTCATGGTCAAAGTTAAATTTTTTTTAAAAGGTAGAAGTATCAGAGGCCTGTAACTTCTAGCAACTTAAGTGAAAATCGCTGATAGAGGGAAAGCGTTAGAAAGCCGACAGAGAGAGAGAGAGAGAGATAGATAGAGATAGATAGAGAAAGAGAGAGAGAGAGAAGGCTGCGAAATTTACCGGAAGAGTATGAGGCGGATCTGCTCTGAATCTTTCCTCTGGTGTGAGCTCTGGCCGACGCCGCGGAGATCTTCTTGCTCGCCGGCGACATTTCTCCCCTTTTTTTGTTATTTTTGGTGTTAACGAATAACTCCGTTGAAAATGCAGGGAGAATGAATGGCATTTCTAGTTTCTCTCATTTCTCTTTGCGGGTTGAGAGAGAAGCTTGGAAAAATGAAGGGGAGACTTTTCCATCCTGATTTGCCGCCTTAATTATGGCAGCTACCTCCCATTAATTAATTAAATAATTTTGACTCTATTTATAATAATAATAATAATTATTATAAAAAGTTAGGAATTAAATATACCAATCTTGCAAAGATAAATAATTACTATAAAATAACAAATTAATGCGTTGATTTATTGTACGAATTTATAATAAATCCATAAATTATGGCAAATATCTAATTGATAGTTTAACAATAACGGCGTTATGGACTTGGGTCAGTTTGTTTGGCGGGGGTTTTTCCTCCATTGTGTTTTGGACGGAACGGAACATTTTTTTGGGGGAGTTTGTTTGTGCGTTGCGTTTGCGTCCGCATCGGAGGAGTACAACTCCATTCTCAACGGAGCTTTGTGACAACTCCTGAGAGCTCCTTTTCAACGAAGCTTTCCAATGCCAAAGCATGTTTTCAACATCCGCAACCAGGAGGTGTGCATATCTGCAATGGTGATGGTCAACTGAGCCGTGCTCCCACTCTGGCAAGGGATGACAGAGCTGTGCTCCGGCGAGGCACGGGGGAGAACTGCGTTTCCATGGCTCTCTTTCAATAGCTATGGCTGAAACGTCACTGCTGTTTTACCAAACTGTTTTTTCATTCTGAACAGCTCTGTCACCGCTATTTTGCAAAACTGTTTCTTCATTCTGAACAACTCCATTCTCACAACTTCATTCTCATAGCTTCTTTTGTCACCGTCACCGTTAAAACAAACTAACCCATAATTAGTTCGTAAAATAGTACCCATCAGAAATCAACCATAGGCAGATCTTAGATATACTATTTATAATTAAAAACAATATTTTAATGGACCCCATAATTTTCTTGAAGTTTACACACACAGGACATTTCACATTCGGCTTGTGTTGTCATTCGGCGTGCGGCGATATTTGTTGAGGCCGGCAACAACTGTCGTGGGCGGAGGTATTCGTCAAGCGAGACAATATTCATCAAGGGAGTGGACATTCGACGACAATATTCTGCGGGGGCAGCAACATTCGACGGAGGCAGCAACATTTATCGGGGATTGCAATGTTTGAAGGGGACTGAAAATTTCAAAAGACAACAACATTCACCAATACTTACGAAACTTATTTTCATTGTTTATTAAGAGAAATCATTTCATTCCACCACTCGAGTGATACTAACGGTTAAGTAAAATTACGCGTCGCTACATAAATTGTATTATTGAATGAAAACATAAACAACGAAGGCCGTGATAATGCACGCAGTGCCGTCTTATTCAATATCTATTAATCTCTATTAGAGTAAAAATGCAGGAATTTTTTTCCTAATTAAACCACATTGACAACAAATTTACGAACAATTTACTCCAAAAAGAGACATTTGGGTATGAAAGCATAGAAATAATGCCAGACGTGTGCTTCATTAATTTGAACCCGCGTGCATCAACTAGATTCTTTGTAAGTTATTAAAATGTTGTTAACTTCAAAACAACTTTTTCTTCAGAGAGAGAGAGAGAGAGAGAGAGAGAGAGAGAGAGAGAGTGTGTGTGTGTGTGTCTATATATATATATACAGGTTTCTTTTGAAAAGGATTTATCTCTGAATACTCCATAATTTTTGGGGCTGCTATCCGCACCGCAGTTTTGGCTATTCGCACCACACTTTCTCCTAATTTTTCGTGTCTTTTACAAATACGTCGTGTACATGCATTTTTAGGAAAAGTGTTCAACACGAAAGTTGTAAATCTCAACGAGATCTACAACTTTCGTGTTGAACATTTTTCTTAAAAATGCATGTACAATGCGTATTTTGGAAATACGCCCAGATTTCCCGCCTTTTGGAAATACGTCTTGTACATGCATTTTTAGTAAAAGTGTTTAACACAAAAGTTGTAGATTTCGTCGAGATCTACAACTTTCATATTGAACAATTTTCCTAAAAATGCATGTACAAGACATATTTTATAAAAGTATGAAAAATTAGAAGAAAATGCGGTGCGAATGGTCAAAACTGTGGTGCAGATAGCCGCGCCCTAATTTTTCAACTAAGATCACATATTCGCATCAGCAGTGTCCAATGTCGCTTTTTTTTAAGAAAAAATTGTGCTCTGATTGAATGAACAAAATAGTTAAAGAGGGCATGATAAGAAAAATTCAACTCGGCTTCAGGTCTCTCAGAATAATAATGTATATATACACAAATTTTAAATTATAATCAATACAATTTATAATATTCTGAGTGATATAATGATATTACATGGGAGAACATCGTGCCATCGTGACAGTATCCCAATTCCAGAGCTTAGTACTCCGGTTGTCGGTTAATCTTCTAATACACTCCAGTAATGCGAGTGGAGGGAGCGTCGACAGGCCACGACATCGTCGTGCTCGGGATACGTGCACAATCACTCTTTGGGTCTGTTTGGCGCAGCTCTGGCGGCTGGAGAATCTCTATTCCAGCTGCCAGAGCTGTTTTTTCTGTGTTTGAGACCGCTCCTTATGAAGAGCTTTTCGTAAATCTGGAGCTGTTTTGCAGCTTTTCGGAAATCCCTCCCCCCAGCTTCTTCTCCCGCAAAATAACTTTCTCTCTCATAGGTTTTGGAAATCTACCGACCCCGACTTTTCCAATTCTTCCTGCAACTCGCGGGAGTCGACGGATCTCGCCGGAGCTGACACATCTCGCCGGAGCCGACGCTCCCACCTCCTCCCGCTCTCGCTCTATTTCTTCAAAGCGCACTTCTGCACAGAACACCCAAACACTCTGCAGCTTTTCAAAACTGCTCCCCAGAAATTTATTTTAAAACAGTTCTATCCGGACAGCAGCTTTTCAATCTGCCAGAGCTGTCCCAAACAGACCCTTTATCTTTAACAAAAAAAAAACTTTTTATGCAGACTGTACTACTTTAAAGTTTCAATTTATGTAATATAATATTAAATTAGAGTCATATTAATATATAATATTATACATTAAGCAAAAAGAATAGCTTAGAATAATTAACACATGCAAATAAATAAATAAATAAAATTTATCCTTGTATAGATAATAGATATAGGAAAATTAAGATCAATATGGCATACATTTTTTAAAAAACATAGAACAAAATATAATAAACTCTATTGAAACTTATTTGAATGATTTATAGTAGAAACATTAACCAATTTACGGGGTGAAGATCTGTTTGGGTTTAGGGTGAATTGATCACTGCACTAAAATTTCAGCAAAATCTTCCATTGAATAAATAGTATATCTCGTAGAAATCTTCGATAGCTATTCAACCTATCAAAATTTTGTGGAGCGATTGCAGTGAGAATGAAGAAGGGCATGGGGGCCACCCAGGGAGAGATTCTTGCGTCCGGGCCCCGATTGTAACTGGGGAAGAGGAGGCCATTCATTTTTATCGGAATTATCCAAGGTTTTGAAAACCAGATCGGAGATGGTACCGGTTTTAGGAGAGGTTCATGGTTCAACCGGTTGGATCGGTTGAACCGGATTTGAACCGGATTGAACTATTTAGACAAAATTTACTAATATTATTTCATAATATTAGTGATATGGATATTAATATATCAAAAAAAAACTAATGTAAATATATGATAAATAAAGTCACTGTCTCGTTAGTATACGTGAGTAAGAAGACCACATATCTTCGTTCTGGACGCTCTCCTCCCCGTCGAAATCGCCGGCGTGAGTAAGAACTTTTTTTCTTGGCTCTACGCCATCTGAATGCAGCGGAATAGCAGATGCAAAATTTTAAAAGTAAAGGTTCAAGTGTTTAACCGAAAGACTAAAACAATCTTAACCGTCCGATACCAAATCAGTGGTGAAATTTGCCTACTTTGTTGAACCGTCCGGTTCCCTAAAAACCGGTCCGGTTTCCTGTTAACCGGTTCAACCGTCCGGTTAACCGATTCTGGGACGGTTTTAAGCAGGAGCGGTTTTAGAGGCCAGACCGGACCGTCCGGGGAACCGGTCGGCGGTCCGACTGGTCGAACCGGACCGTCCGGGGAACCGGTCGGCGGTCCGACTGGTCGAACCGTCCGGTCCGGTTTTTAAAACATTGGAATTATCATCCAATAAATCCAATACATTCATCTAAAATAATGCACTTTACACATGACGTCACGTGACCGAGCCGGCCTGAGGTGGGCGGAATTTTTGGGTCCGGGTTTCCGGATGGAACCGGAACCAATAGAAAGCGTGAATGCACGGGCCCCGCGTAAAAATGTATGTCAGACTCCAAAAATGTGTGGGCCCCACATGCCTTTTAACGGCAGATCCGAGCTCCCGGATCCAGATTTGAAACCGGGAGTCGGACCCAACAATGACAAAGGAGGCGGCGCAAGAATAAAGTGTAAATTTTTATTCAAACATATATATAAATAAGATGTTTAATTAATTTAGGGGCCACATGATTTGTTTTTTTTAATGCTGAAAATGAAGATTCTTTTCAAACTATTTGAGATGTCGTGATTTAACCCGCACGTGAGAGAATCGAACTCTTTGGCCGGGCTGGAGGACATATTGTGAATGATGATATTGTTCCTCGCTCCTAATTATAGAGCACTGCATGCATGCATGTGGATATGAATGAAAAACAAAAATTAAAGGCGACTAATAAAAATTAAGCATTTAATTTATATTAGTAATTTAATTATGTTTCATCCTATGAATGTTTGATGCGCCCTTCAGGATCCCGCGCGGTGTGCACTTAGTCGCCAACCGGCGGTGCCAGCCAGCCCTGCGCAGGCCAACACACTCCTCTCCTCGACTGTGCGGAGCTGGGCGGCCAACATATGAGAAAGTGATTGTAACACATCATTTGAGTGACAGGGAGGTCAAACATGCATACACAACATACCACATGCATACATATACTCATGTGCGTTACCCGTACTCTCACCTTGCTCTGATATCGTATAACCAATGTTAGGAGGAGTTATACGATGACGGGAAATTTTATAAATTTAGAAAACCCTGCTTATTTATTTTTTGATGTTACGACGCCTCTTAATTGATGTTCGTACACATATATTGCTAGAAACCCAGCTTTATTAATTATTGATATTACTGCTCCACTTTGCTGATACTTGTACATATATATTGTTTTGGCTATTGCGCTAACTTTTTTTGCAGGTGTTCTCCCTGGTACCTATTAGAGAGCTGGAGAAGAGCGTGGAATTTACTTGGTTAGTTGTGGCTAACATACGTTTGTACGTATCATTTTAGGACCCAGTCTGCCTACCAATGGAGCAGGAGCGGATGAAGGAGCAGAGACGTGCGCCCGTAGGAGAGGAGTTCCCTAAGCCAACAAGAGAGATTTATGAGAATGTGACAGTACTACTCCGAGGAGAGGAGAGGAGAGGATGAGAGATTTTACCATCTTGTTTTTGACTATTTGCTTTGGTCGTTATGTCTTAAACATTTATTAATTTTGGAATTTAATTTCCCTTCGTGAGTTTTCATCTATGATTATTTTATTATCATACTGAGTTGTCCTGTGATGTAATGTTCCCGCATAATTTAATTTTTATACTTTGTGATAGGACACAATGACAGCAAAGGATCCTTATAGCTGACGTCACTATAGTGGGATAAAGGCTTGCGTGTTGTGTTGTTGTGAATGTTTTGTAATGATTCATAACCTTACATGGTGGATGTTCTGCCAATTGGGTTATAGGTCAGGTAAGATGGTGACAGCTCTTCGAACATGCCAACCTTTTGGGGGACGCTCGCCATGAGCATAAGGATCTCCCTGGTTTCTCCGTTGGGACTGCTCGAAAGAGCGCGTTCTCGTCGGCTGGCCCTCGTAAGGGCCGAACGAGGCTCCCCGTACCTGGGTGGCCTCGTCACGGCCAGTCTCTATGGCGGCTTGGTGTCATCCTCTGATGGTTACCAAGCGGTTTGTCCATGCACCAAACCGCGCGACTTGTCGGCTTGTAGTTAGATTAAACTGCTTGTACATATAATTTTTTAGTCCCACATTGCTCAATTGTAATCTCTCTCATCTCCTCCATTCTATAAAAGGGAGGCAATACCATGTAATACACACATTTTTGGGATAATAAAGATTTTAGTTACTCAAATTTCCGGACTCTCTTTTTCTGTTCGCACACGGAATATCCCTGCGGTCCTGTGATTGGGATTAATCCCACATCGCCTGCAGCTTTCTCCCCTACGTGTTCATGTACCCCGTCACCCTTCATCTCAATACCTGGGTTTTGAGATGAACTGTTGGGTTGGCGGGTTCTTTCATGGTATCAGAGCCAGGTTGTCCTGCTGCGAGCGTGTGTTGAGATTGATTTGCCAGCAGGACACATGTATGTGGGACCGTGTTATGGCTTCCCCACCGCATTCCAGGTCTGGGTGTTGACCCCGGTGAGCCCCTGTGGCGGAATATCCCTGCGGTCCTGTGGTTGGGATTAATCCCACATCGCTTGCAGCTTTCTCCCCTCCGTGTTCATGTACCCCGCCACCCTTCATCTCAATACCTGAGTTTTGAGATGAACTATTGGGTTGACGGGTTCTTTCAATACACAAGATTCTTATAATATAAGTTTGTATGGACACTCTTATATGATAAGTTACTTTACTGTTGAGCTGATCCTTAACTTATATGTCTATATGAGCATTCATATAGGTTAAGTTACTTTCCTGTTGAAGATTACCTTCTTGTTGGATTGTTATAATTGAGTATAACTGGTAGACAAGAATGTTGATGAACTTGCTACACTTCATTGATGTTTCTACTCACATGATACATATATATTCTCCACCTATTTGTACTACTGCTTACATACTTATATCGTACCCTTGTCCTTTTCTCCATCCGGTGCCTAAGATTCGCCGGGGGAGTGGATGTGATAGCCACTTAGTCTTTATGACTAACGGTTTTTACGTCTTACTTTGTAGGAAGAAACCCCGCGGACAAAGCAGCAACAAGTTTGCAGGAGGGTAGTCAGGCCAGGGAGACATGACCTAAAGTGACGATACCATCGCTGTCATCGGTGACTGATGTGAGTTTTGAGAGACTCATTTTGTAGCCTTTTGGCATGTTGTACTATGATACTATAGAAGCCTTGGTTGCTTCTTTTTATTTGTTGTACTTGTGGACTTTATACTAGTGTGTAATTTTAACTTCTCTTTACTTTCTTTATGTTGGGTTGACATGGATGATATGTTTAGCCGACAAGATAAGCGTCTTGTATTACAGGTTAACCCGTGTGCTAACACTATCTTAATGTTACTGTTCTGGGCATAAGACTCCCCTAGGCCATGTCTTGTGTTCCGGGAGGGGGGTCTTACACAGGCGGCCTCGCTGAGGCGAGCCCTCGCGAGGGCTGGCCAGGGATGCCCGTACCTAAGCAGCCTTGTCGTGTCCCCAAGGGCCGACCAAGGCCGCCCAAATCCGGGTGGCCTCGTCGAGGCCGGTCCTCCCGAGGGCCAGCCAAGGCTGCCCGTACCCAGGCGGCCTCGCCACGACCGGCCCCCGCTAGGGCCGGTCAGGTCGCCTGAACCTGGGTGGCCTCTCCGCGGCCGGTCCCCACGATCGAGGTCGGCCAAGAACACCCGAAGTTGAGCAGCCTTGGAATGACCGACCCCTCCGCGACCGGCCGCCCCTCCCGGCCGCTTGCAATACGTGGGAGGGGCGGCCGCCGCTGCAACCATCGTCGTCGGGTCGATGATCATCGTGGGCGGGCCCTCTTTCGGCCCGGGGTTAGGATCGTCATTTTCCAAAAATAGCGATCCACGTGCTCGAATCCAAGCGCTCCTATTGGCCGGTCTGGTAGTTATTAGTTAAAAATACCAGACCGTCACTTTAAAAATCTACAAATAGATCCGATTTTACTTCATTTGGAGTCTTTTTCCGGTTCAGAGAATTATCTAACTCTTGCTACACACTCTCTTCCTCCTCCCCTTCTTTCTACAGGATCTTCGTCCAAGTCCACTCCCACGGAACTCTGCAAAAATCGGCGAAGTAAGGCGAAGTCAGCGAAGAAGCAAGTCAAACACGGAACACGGACAGACTCCCAGACAACGCCCCAAACCACCGGCCACTAGCAAAGAAAGGAAGACGTGATAAGTGGATAACCTTTGTCGACACGCCAGATCAGCTCAGAAGGCCAGTTTACATCCGCTTTCCTGGAAGCGAGCGAAGTTATTAAGATTGTCATGAGGAGCACAGAGGCCAGTCACACCCGACATTCGTCCTTCTCTCATCTCTCTAAGTGTAACAAGGGGCGGCCTATCGGCCTCGCTCTCCCCCAAGAAGCCTTGTAATAAACTCTCAGATAGTGAAAGTTAGGTTGACACCATATTGACCCCGTGGTTTATCACCCTGATTGCAGGTTTTAATTTCCATGTAATCAATTCTCCATCTCACCACTCAATAAATCTCTGACTGTTTGCGCACTCGACTGCTCAGCGGTCTAAGACGGTTCAGAAGGCCCGGTCAACCGAGAGCCTCGAGCGGAGCACAACTACGGTTATGCACTTTACCGTAAAAGTGCGGGTATCCAACCGTCCACGCGGATACCCGCACATATCTTAAAGCATGCACATCTCAAAAAGCTTTGAGATATGTGAAGGTATTCACGAGAACCGTTTAATAAAATGTATGACACCACATTTTATACGGATTCGGGGGGGGGGGGGGGGGGGTGTGTGTACGTACTTTACAGTGCAGTGCACAATCCAACGACTGCGAGTGCATCACATTGCGATCTGAGATGTGCACACATCTCTGTGCGAGATGTGATACACTCGCAATCATTGAATGACTGCACTGTACAGTAAAGTGAAGAATCTGCACTTTACACCCTCGTTTCCACTTTATGCCCATGCAAAGCAATTTAATACAAAAGTTGATTCTTATTGCCAGTAGGGGTGGAAATAGGCCAAGCCAGGCTAAGTTTTATGGAAAACATGCCCGACCTACATTAGTATTTTTGGGCCTGAGTCTGACTTATTAGCCTAATGTAGGCCAAAATGTAGGCCTGACCAGACCTATTTTATAAAACTGGTAGGCCAGTAGGCCTACTTAGATCTTTTTAATAACTCATTTTTCAAAAGTTTTTCTTAATATACGATTAATAATTAGGTATATATAATTAATTTATATTTGATTAATATTTAATTTTATATAATAAATTTATATTAATTATTATTTTAAAATAATATATGTCGACCTGCAAGCTTACACTTTAATAATAGTGGCCGGAGTCTGTTTTAAAAACAAGTTCAATTATATGTCTATTTTTATGGTAAATAGAAAATAGAACAGGTCAAATCTGACAATGACAGGGCAGACCGCAGGCCCCTGATAGGTCGCATGGCATATTTTCACGCCTACATCACATCACGGTTTGATTGATTTCTGACTATAATTAATAACGTAAATAACGTGTGATAATATTTATATTGCGTTAGGCCATGAGTCATATATTTATTGTTGGAAAGGGAAAGCCACTGATCGATGAGGTTTGAACTGAAACTAAAAAAACCGGTGAGTTTGTATTAGTGGCTGTCAACTGACTGACATGTCGTGCAGCGGCGGCCACAAACTGATTGCAGCACCGCCGCCCACCCACCGAGAACGAGAGTGACAACAGCGCAAAGGCATGAGAAAATAGAAATAAATATAATAAAATAAAATAGATAAGAATCTTGCTTTCCGCATTGTGCTGTTTAACTAAACACGCCCCAAGCCTTTTCAAAAAAAAAAAAAGAGTATATATATATATATATATATATATATATATATCATACATGCATACTCTTTATTCAAAGAGAGGAGATGCTGAACACCCAACGTTCATTGGAGATTAGGGTGGATGTGTGACCTCCATCCAATCAACTTCCTTGAAATAATATATATATATATATATATATATATATATATATATATTAATCCAGAGAATCGGCGATCCCTCCCTAAGGTAGCTGGCTTGCAAGTCGCGGCCTGCTCCAGGTTCCCCCTGGAGGTCGCGGCCTGTCTCAGCCCCCTTTTCTGGATCAGGCGGATCGACTTCTCCGTCCGCTCAGGCCGCGCGGCTAGGACGGTCTCCCCGGTCTGACCGCCCAGGTCGCGCAATGGCCATTCGCTCTGCAGGGGCTGCGGACTGCTACCGCAGTCCGTCTCTGCAGGCCGCGCGGTTAGATCGAATAACCGCATAGTGGTTCGCTCCACTCCAACAAGTGCGGACTACCCAACTAGGTGGCAGACTCGCATTGCTATCCACTCAGACCGCTCATTAACCGCATACTCAGCAGGTGGCTCGCTCTGCACTTCAGCCCGCTCCTGCAGGTCGCTCGGCTAGCAAGGCTACGTTATAGACAGACCCTTTCTCCTATAGTGGCGGACTCTCTGCTACGTACAAGTCCGCCAAGAAGTAGGCGACCTGCCTCCAGGTCGCCCAACAAAGCGCAACAAGCTTCAGGTCGCCAGGCAGGCGACAACTCAGGTCGCCCAAGCGAAAAGCGTCAGGCCGCCCAGCAGAGGTGGCAAGCCTGTCCAACAGGAGACAGATTTCAGCAATGGGGGCGACCTGCTACTTCAGTTTTCCAGGTCGCCCAGTCGGCGATCAACCCTACTGACTGCCAGCAGTGGGCGGACTCGGTCTCAGTCCGCCTGAGGAAAGACGACAGCAGGACCGACAACTATTCACCGGACCGCACAACACAACGCAGGCTCAACTCCAGCCCGCCAGAAGGTGGCGATCTCTCCTCCAGCAAAGGCGATCTGCTCCTTCTACCCGCTAGAAGGTAGCGAACCGGCTCCATTCAGCAGCTGAGGCGGACTCAACCTGTCCGCCGCGAGCTAGGCAGACTCATCATGCAGTCCGCCAGGAGCAATCCAGCTTCAAAGCACTCACTTTATCTGTAACGCCTCCATCCGTTACACGACATATAATAGAAGGTCCGGTCGGGGCCCCACACTATATGCCACAAACAGACGGCGAGGTTACAGGTTAATATCAAAGACCAAACCACGCATCCTAACTCAGAGCATTCTAGCGGAAGCATTAGGAGTTAAACTTGAACTCATTAGCCATGAATGTCCACTATATATATAAACCACCATATTTATATATATCCCACAGGAATGTATACAAATTTCACCAAAGTGTTTGGCCTTAAGGCCTTACAAGTTTCTTGACTTTCTTCATACGTATGGATTACATACATCGACACGCAGGCCAACCACACATGAAAATCACAAAACACTTTTCTGTCATTGGCCTTCGAGGGCCAGCATAGCAGCAACAACAACAAGAACTTCAGCCCACTATTTTTCGCTCGGCTCTCCAACACCTGCATGGAGACAATCCACCGCAACGGTGGCAAACAAAGCAACGGTCATCATTCAGCTGACCAATTTATAACGACCCTACCCCTTATCCAGGGCAGCTGTATTTGTAACACCTCTTATCCGTCGCATAACATATAGTAGTAGGTCTGACCGGGGCCTGACGCCATATACCATAGACAGACCAGAAGGTTACACAATGGAAACCATCCTGTCAATAACCAACGTCCTACACAGAGTTCATTCTAGCGGAAGCAATTTAAAAGTTGCATAATGGGAACCCAGCCAACAACATGAATGTCCACTACAAAAACCTAACATGAATGAACACACAAATACACAAGTACCTGGCCTTATGACCTTACAATAGTTTTCTCAAATAAAAGTGTCTTCCAAACCTCGACATGCATGCCAGTTATACATGAGAATACAAGAAAACACTCATAATTAAGCCTTCGAGGGCCGGCTCAGCAACAAGGGCTTTTGCCCGCTATTTTCCACTCGGCTCCGCAGCACCTGCAAGAAACAATCCACCGAGCGGTGGCAAACAAAAGCAACGGTCAGCTAAGCTGACCAAATTATAACGATCACGCCCCCAAACTTGGGGCGGCGATGCTCCTTCCCTGCATTTTATTAGCATTGCCATATAATAGAGAAATTTGCACATCATCACAGGCGTAGGCTCGCATATCCACACACCCCGTACTCTCAGGGCACATTCTCGGTGAACTCGGTCAAAGTCCGCGGTCTCACCACCGCCCTGTGGACGACAAATCTCGTGAGAATTTTGGTCTTTCCGGCAGAAGTCACGTCAATTTAAGCCATAGACCGCCTAAGACCCTCCATCTACGCAAACGACAAGTCTCACGTACTTTAGGTCGCTTGTAGCTAATGACATAGAGCAGGTACGGTTCCGCCTAACCTGTTGCTCACACCACAACGTCAATTTAAGCCATATACGCGGGTCAAGCTTTCCCAAGTCCCAAATCAATTTCACACTTTATATAACCCGGTTATGTACAAGTTGGCTCCAAGACCACCAAGTTGGCAGAATCACACATCTTCCCAGTTTTCCGGATGCACCTTGGAGTTAGTCCTCAAGGCTCCCTGTTACAATCTACCGTGTAGAAAACCCGAAAAACAACCATCGATGCAGAGTATTCTCCGGCCATTCATGTAATGCAACATCACTGATCCAGACCAACTTATCCGGGTAGGCTTCACACATCATGCCTATGTCCGTTCTTCGATTCCGGACTCTACATGTAAAACAACGGGGACTATTCATGTCTACCTGAAGGAACACCTCACGCTCACCTCAAACTCGCGAGAGTGGGCTTCCTATGCAAAGGGAAAAGAGGACTTCACATGTCCAAGATGAGAATCGTTACCATAGCATTCTATAACACCCCCTATCCGTCGCATAGCATATAACAGTAGGTCCGGCCGGGGCCCGACGCCATATACCACAAACAGACCGGGTGGTTACTCAATGGAAACCATCCGACCAATAATAACGTCCTACACAGAGCATTATAGTGGAAGCAATTTTATTAGTTGCAATAATAAAGAACCCAACACTAGCATGAATGTCCACTAATACGCCAAAAGGAATGAAGTACAAATACACAAGTACTGACCTTATGGTCTTACAATTATTTTCCTCAAATTTCATGTCTTTCAAACCTCAGCACGCAAGCCAACCATACATGAATAAAAGAAAACACTCAAAATTAGGCCTTCGAGGGCCGGCTCAGCAACTTGGGCTTTAGCCCGCTATTTACCGCTCAGCTCCGCAGCACCTGCAAGCACAATCCACTGCAACGGTGGCAACCCAAAGCAATGGTCAGCAATGCTGAACAAATTATAACGATCCCTCCCCCAATTCGGGGCGCCGATGCTCCTTCCCTGCACTTTATTAGCATAACCAAGCAATATATACATACATTGCATCACAGGCGTTGGCACGCACGACGACACACCCCGTGCTCTCAGGGCACATTCTCGGTGATCACGATCAAAGTACGCCGACTCACCACCGCCCCCAGGACGGCAATATCTCGTGATCAATCTGGTCTTTCTGGCCACTGCCTAAGACCCTCCATTTATGCCAACGGTAAGTGCCAAGTAACTTTAGGTCTCTTTAACCGAACAACACAGATCGGGTACGGTTCCACCTGACCCGTTGCTCACACCGCAACGTCAATTAAGTCATCTGCGCTGGTCAAGCTTCCCCGAGTCCCGTATCTCCCATACAATCACATAACCCAGTTATGTTCAGGTTGGCTCCCAGGCCACCATGTTGGCATAACTACACATCTACCCAGTTTTTCGGGTGCATCTTGGAGTTAATCCCCAAGGCTCCCTGTTGCAATCTACCACATAGAAAACCCGAAAAACAAACATTCGCACGGATTCTTCTCCGGCCATTTATGCAATGCAACATCACCGATCCAGACCAACTTGTCCGGGTAGGCTTCACACATCAAGCCTATATCCGTTCTCGATTACGGACTCTACATGTAAACAACGGGGACTATTCATGTCTACCCAAAGGAACGCCTCAAACTCACCGCAAACTCGCGAGAGCGGGCTTCCCTATGCAAAAGAAGTAGAGCTTCACATGCTCAAGTAGAGAATCGTTACCCTAACGTTCTTCCTTGGCGCCATGGAAATGTAAGCGGATGAAAAACACCGCATTCTCCTTGCCTCCATAGAACCGAAGTCGGTTCGCGATTTGGAGCTCCGAAGCCCCGCCGATGGCCGAATATAGGCTTCTTCTTGCTCCTTTGCTCTCCCCTCTCTCTAGACTTAGAAAGAGAACCACTCAAGTGAAATGAGGGTTTCAAAGGCCCAATCCCGGGTATATCCCAGTAGGAACAACCCCCAACCGTCGGATCCCAAAATAAGGAAACGAACGGCTACGATCCGTAGCTGAAAAGTAAAACCTGGGTCGAACACGGCCTGCGACACGCCCATGTCCAGGCCGTGTCCCTCATTCGTCGTCAAAATCGACGCGTCTCGAAAAACACACGGGCATCCGATACGCCCGTGTTCGCCCTGACACGCCCGTGTCAGCCAGCACACGCCCGTGTTCTCGGGCGTGTTCCCCCATCAACACAGGACCAACACCAAACTGACACTCACACGGGTCTTGGACACGCCCGTGTCCTATTTGACACGCCCGTGTCAAACCCGAACACGCCTGGGCTCCAGGCCGCGTTCACTGTCTCGACACTTCATCGAGCGCAGTTCGTCGACCACCTGACACGGCCTTGGACACGCTCGTGTCCTAGGCTGTGTTCCCTGCCTCGACACATAGTCGAGCGAAAATGTCGACTTCCTGGGCCGATCGTCGACACGAGCTCGACATGCCCTGAGACACGCCCGTGTCTTAGGTCGTGTTCGCTGCTCGATGATCGTTGACTACAAAAATTCGTCGTCCTATCGGCCAAAACGTCGACTCGAGCCTGACACGCCCTGGGACACGCCCGTATCCCATGCCGTGTGCCCCCTGCCAAATTCCAAATTTGGCCCAAAATGCCTCCCGTCGCTCTTTTGAGTTTCAGGGCGTTACAACTCTCCTCCTCTTAAAAGAATTTCGTCCTCAAAATTACATAAAGGAAAGAAACATAAAACTTAAATGGTACCTGAGTGAAACAACTCTGGGTACTCCTCAAGCATAGTCTGCTCTCGCTCCCAAGAGAGCTCCTCCCGACCGCAATTGTCCAAACGGACCTTGACCATCCTGATCTCTTTATTGCATGACCGCTTGACTTCCGAGTCCTCAATACGTACGGGCTTGACCTTTGTCGTCAACCCACTATCAACCGACACTTGATCGACCGCGATCACTTGTGTAGGCTCTTGCACCGCCTTCCGTAGCACCGATATATGGAATACATCATGTAGACCACTAAGCTCCACTGACAGCTTCAATCGGTACGCTGCTTCACCAATCCGCTCCAGAACCTCAAACGGTCCAAGGTACCTCGGGCTTAGCTTCTTCAAGCGCTGCACCCGCGAGACACCCTTGAACGGCTTGATATTCAAGTACACCCAATCGCCAACAACGAGCTCCACGTTCCTGTGCTTGGCATTATAGTACTTAGCCTGGCGGTCCTGAGTGATTAGAAACCTCTCCCGAATGGTTCTCACCAAAGAAGTAGCATCCTCCACCTCTAGTCGCTTATACAACTTTGATTCACCCGCTTCCAACCAGGACAACGACGTGCGACATTTTCTACCATAAAGGGCCTCGAAGGGCGCCATTTGAATTCTCGCCTGTTAGCTATTGTTGTAAGCGAATTCCACCAAGTATAGGTGATCTTCTTATTGCTTTCCAAAGTCCAGGACACACATGAGAAGCATGTCTTCCATTGTCCTATTGACCCTCTCGGTCTGCCCATCCGTTTGCGGATGAAAGTCTGTGCTAAAACTCAGCTTTGTTCCCAACATCTGCTGCACCAACCTCCAATCATTGGACGTGAACCGCCCATCTTGGTCACTCACGATGCTGCGGGGCACACCATGAAGCCGTACAATATTATCCACATATAGCTTTGCCAATTTCTCAACTGGATCATCCTTCCTATGCAGAATGAAATGCGACACCATCGTTAGATGATCTACGACCACCCAAATGACGTCGTTCCCTTTTGTGACCTTGGCAACCCGTGCACAAAGTCCATAGTAATGTCGTCAAACTTCCACTCCGGAATAGACAAGGATTTCAAGAATCCTCCCGGCTTTTGGCACTCCGCTTTCACCAAGGCGCAAGTTTGACACTTCGCCACGTGGAGCGCCACATCCTTTTTCAGTCCTGGCCACCAGAATAATTTCTTAACATCGCGGTACATCTTCGTGCTCCCCGGGTGAATTGAGTACTTGGTATGATGCGCCTTATATAACAATTCCACCCGCAAATTGCCCACATTTGGGACGCACAGATGATCGTCTTTCCAAAGTAATCCGCCCTCCACAATAAATTGGGAATTTGACCCATCCAGAGCCTCTATCATGAGTTACTTCATGCGGACACCCATATCCAACGCTTGCCGAATCCGATCAGCCATGTCATATTGGACTTCAGTCCAATTCAATACTGCTTCAGCACTTGATTGCTTATCAACGCAAAAGATCTCCAACGCCTCCAACTCCCGAACCAACAGCTCGTCATGGACCGACAACCAATTGTCTTAGGCTGGGGCCCGACGACTCAACGCGTCCGCCACCGCATTGCCCTTACCAGGAACGTAATGAATCTTGAATGTATAGTCCCCCAGGAACTCCATCCATCTACGCTGCCGCATGTTCAGATCTTTCTGATCAATAAAATACTTCAGGCTCTTATGGTCAGTATAGATATCGACCCTTACCCTATACAAGTAGTGCCTCCATAGTTTCAAGGCAAAAATCACGGCCGCTAACTCCAAGTCATGGACCGGATAATTCCTCTCGTGCACTTTCAGTTGTCTCGAGCCATACGCTATAACGCTTCCATATTACAGTAGCACGCAACCCAAACCACTGCCCGAAGCATCGCTATAAATCTCATAACCTTCAGTCCCACTCGGCGAACTCAACACAGGCGCCGTGGTCAACCGACATTTCAACTCCTCAAAAGCTCGCGTGCACTCCGACGTCCAAACGAACTTCTGCTCCTTCCTCGTCAAAGTAGTGAGAGGTAACGCTATCCGCGAGAAGTTCTCTACGAAGCGCCTATAATAGCCAGCAAGCCCCAGAAAGCTCCGGACTTCTGCTACCGTAGAAAGCTCAGGCCACTCTCGTATCGCAACAATCTTCGTCGAATCCACTGCAATACCTTCCCCACTCACTATATGACCGATGAACGCCACTGAGGACAATCAAAACTCACACTTCGAGAACTTGGCGTACAATTGATTCCTCCTTAGCGTCTCCAAAACCAAATCAAGATGCCTGAAGTGATCTTCCTCACTCTGCGGTACACCAAAATATCGTCGATGAAGACGATCACAAAATGGTCCAAGTACTCCCTGAAGGTCCTGTTCATCAAATCCATGAATACTGACGGCGCATTCGTCAACCCAAACGTCCTGACTGTAAACTCGTAATGCCCGTATCTTGTATTGAATGCTGTCTTAGGGATATCACTCTCCCTTATCCTCAACTGATAGTAACCAGACTTGAGATCCAACTTAGAGTACACCGTCGACCCGACCAACTGATCAAAAAGATCATCAATCCATGGGATTGGGTACTTGTTTTTTTTCCGTTAGCTTGTTTAACTCCCGATAATCAATACAAAGTCTCAAGCTCTCGTCCTTCTTCTTTACAAAGAGGACCGGTGCGCTCCAAGGCGACGAACTTGGACGTACAAACCCTTGCTCCAACAACTCTTGAAGTTGCACCTTCAGCTCCGCCATTTTCTTAGGCGCTAGCCGATACGGAGATCGTGACACAGGCTTTGCACCTAGCACTAGCTCAATAGTGAAATCTATCTCCCGTTGAGGCGGGGCTACATGAAGATCTGCGGGGAACACATCAGGGTACTCAGCTACCACTGAAATACTATCCAATATAGGCTTTGGCTTTGCAATCTCCACTAGTGTAAAGAACAGCTTTGCACCAGCACGAACTGCCTTCACCACCTGAAGAGCAGACATCAACGTCTTGCTCGACCCTTTCAAGCCCGTAAAAGTCGTCTCACGACTTGCTCCCAACTTGACTTCCTTGTGACCAGAATCAATATAGGCTTGCTGCTCCGAGAGCCAGTCCATGCCAAATATAACGTCGAACTCCACCAACGGTAGTAACGATGCTTGCAGATTGAACTCTTGATTCCCAATGCGAATCTTAACACCGCAGAATTTATCCGCGCACATCGAACACCCATTCGGTACCAACACATCCAACTTATCCTTCGCCATCGAAGAAGGTACTCCGATGCACGATATGAATCCTTCAGACAAGAAGGAGTGTGAAGCTCCTGTATCAAAGAGTGCTCTCGCCTAAAACTCACAAATCAAAACAAATCCTAAACAAGCAGTGGTAAGGTAACATACGCATAACAAGTATTTAAAGAAATTTAACTTGCTATAAATTAAACCGTACATGTCACCACATCTGCTTGTTTGATGGCCTCCTGTTGGCCAAGAATATAAACCCTTGGTTGAGACGAAGCATAATGGGACGCGGTTGACTCCACCGCCTTGCCCTTCTCTTCATAAGTTGCTCCCGGCTTCCTCTCGGACTTGGGACGTCCGCTCCAGCAATCACGGGCAAAGTGCCTCGACTTCCTACAAGTAAAACATGCACCCGGGGTCTGACCCGTAGTTTCCCCAAAAGCACCGGAAGAAGGAGCTGGACCCGAAGTCCTAGCCTTCTTAAAGAACTTACGGTGCCCAGACTTTGAGTTAGCCGACACCTTGAACTCAGTCCTCTTATCACCCAAGCTCTTCTTCGCTTGAACATTCTTCATGTCCTTCTCCAAGGACCGGGCCGTGTTGACCAAGGTCAAGAAATCCTGCGTCATCGGCCCCAAGAGTAGTAGCCTCAAGTCATCTCTTAGAACTTCGTAGAAACGGTTGATATTACGCTACTCATCCGCGATGGTGGAGCTAGCATACCGACCCAACCGAGTAAACTCGTGGAGATACTCATCCATGCTACTCTCTCCTTGTACCAACCTCTGGAACTCATTCTCCAAAGCTATCCTCTGAGTCAAAGGGAGGTACCTAGCCAAGAACAGTCTCGAGAACTCCTCCATCAAGACCTCTGTAAGTTGCCTCCCTCTCAATAGATGCATCTCCAAACCCTCCCACCACAGCCTAGTGTCGCCATCCAACAGGAACATAGCTATAGTGGTCATCTACCACTCCTCCGTCTCCGTCGCTGTCAAGACTCTCTTCACACGGGAGAGCCAGTCTTTAGCTTGAGATGGGGTTCCCAACCCCAAGAATACCGGAGGATTAAAACTCATGACATGTTTGAGCTGTCTCTCGGTTGCCCTCCTTGGCACCAACGACTCCACTACTACCTGCTCCATTCTTCTCGGCTCAACCTCTCGAAGAGGTACCTGCTCCATCGCAGGAGCGGGCTGCTGCATTTGCCTTGCAGGCTGTGCATTGATCATGGCAAACACTGCTTCGGCCACCAATCGTATGGTCTCAGCCGATGGAGGTGTTGCAGGAGCATCATTTGGTGTACTACTAGGCTCAGAAACTCGGCATTCTGACGGCTCAACACCGCTTCTGGTCACCAATAGTGGTACAAAACATCGTTAAGGGACCAAACAAAATTGCAAAATGCAATTATAGGAACACACAGTTCCTCAAACACGTGTATTTTTCATTCCTAAGTGGACATTCATGGGTTCTTTTGCTGTTATAACGATGACGCACACACATGTGCTCACCACCCCTTAAAAGAATTGGCCCACGAATTCATTGTAAGCCTGACCGAAACCAGTAGTCTGATACCAAATTGTAATACCCCCTATCCGTCGCATAGCATATAACAGTAGGTCCGGCCGGGGCCCGACGCCATATACCACAGACAGACCGGGTGGTTACTCAATGGAAACCATCCGACCAATAACAACGTCTTACACAGAGCATTCTAGCGAAAGCAATTTTATTAGTTGCAATAATAAAGAACCCAACACTAGCATAAATGTCCACTAATACGCCAAAAGGAATGAAGTACAAATACACAAGTACTGGCCTTATGACCTTACAATTGTTTTCCTCAAATTACATGTCTTTCAAACCTCGGCACGCAGGCCGGCCATACATGAATAAAAGAAAACATTCAAAATTAGGCCTTCGAGTGCCGGCTCAGCAACTTGGGTTTTAACCCGTCATTTACCACTCGACTCCGCAACACCTGCAAGCACAATCCACCGCAATGGTGGCAACCCAAAGCAATGGTCAACAATGCTGACCAAATTATAACGATCCCGCCCCAATTCGAGGCGGCGATGCTCCTTCCCTGCACTTTATTAGTATAATCAAACAGTATATACATACATTGCATCACAGGCATTGACACGCACGGTCACACGCCCCGTGCTCTCAGGGCACATTCTCGGTGATCACGGTCAAAGTTCGCCGACTCACCACCGCCCCCAGGACGACAATATCTCGTGAGCAATCTGGTCTTTCTGGCCACTGTCTAAGACCCTCCATCTATGCCAACAGTAAGTGCCAAGTAACTTTAGGTCTCTTTAACCGAACGACATAGATCAGGTACGGTTCCCCCTGACCCGTTGCTCACACCGCAATGTCAATTAAGTCATCTGCGCGGGTCAAGCTTCCCTGAGTCCCGTATCTCCTATACAGTCACATAACCCAGTTATGTTCAGGGTGGCTCCTAGGCCACCATGTTGGCAGAACCACGCATCTGCCCAGTTTTCCGGGTGCACCTTGGAGTTAATCCCCAAGTCTCCCTGTTGCAATCTACCACGTAGAAAACCCGAAAATCAAACATTCGCACGGAGTCTTCTCCGGCCATTTATGCAATGCAACATCACCGATCTAGACCAACTTGTCCGGGTAAGCTTCACACATCATGTATATATCCGTTCTCGATTTTGGACTCTATATGTAAACAACAAGACTATTCATGTCTACCCGAAGGAACGCCTCAAACTCACCACAAACTCGCGAGAGCGGGCTTCCCTATGCAAAAGAAGTAGAACTTTACATGCTCAAGTAGAGAATCGTTATCCTAACGTTCTTCCTTGACGCCATGGAAATGTAAGCGGATGAAAAGCACCGCACTCTCCTTGCCTCTGTAGATCCGAAGTCGGTTCGCGATTTGGAGCTCCGAAGCTCCGCCGGTGACCGGATCTAGGCTTCTTCTTCCTCCTTTGTTCTCCCCTCTCTCTAGACTTAGAAAGAGAACCACTCAAGTGAAATGAGGGTTTCAAAGGCCCAATCACGGGTATATCCCAGTAGGAACAATCCCCAACCGTCGGATTCCAAAATAAGGAAATGAACGGCTACGATCCGTAGCTGAAAAGTAAAACCTGGGCCGAACACGGCCTGCGACACGCCCGTGTCCAGGGCCGTGTCCCTCATTCACCGTTAAAATCGACGCGTCTTAAAAAACACACGGGCATCCGACACGCCCGTGTTCGCCCTGATACGCCCGTGTCAGCCAGCACACACCCGTGTTCCCTCATCAACACAGGACCAACACCAACCCAAGACTCACACGGGTCTTGGACACGCCCGTGTCCTATTTGACACGCCCGTGTCAAACCCGAACACGCCTGGGATCCAGGCCATGTTCACTGTCTCAACACTTCGTCGAGCGCAGTTCTTTGACCACCTGAAACGGCCTTGGACACGCCCATGTCCTAGGCCGTGTTCTCTATCTCGACACATCGTCGAGCGAAAATGTCGACTTCCCGGGCCGATCGTCGACACGAGCTCGACACGCCCTAAGACATGCCCGTGTATCAGGGCGTGTTCACTGCCCGACGATCGTCGACTACAAAAATTCGTCGTCCGCTCGGCCAAAATGTCGACTCAAGCCTGACACACCCTGGGACACGCCCGCGTCCCAGGGCATGTGCCCCCTGCCAAATTCCAAATTTGGCCCAAAATGCCTCCCGTCGCTCTTTTGAGTTTCGGGGCGTTACACATTCCTCTTTGGCGCCATGAAGATCTATGCGGATGAAAAGCACCGCAACGTCCTCGCCTTCGTAGATCCGAATACGGCTTGCGATTTGGGGCTCTGAAGCTCCACCGGCGGCCGGATCTCTTCTCCTTCTTCTTCCTTGCTCTCCCCTCTCTCTAGAACTCTTAGAAAAATAAAACCCAAATAGAATGAGGGTTTCTAAACCCTATTTCCCGGGTTAAACCCTGCTAGGATAATTCAGGACCCTTAGATCCCAAAGGAAGGAAACGGACGTCCACGATTCGCACTTAAAATCCAAAACCTAGGCCGAACACGGCTTGTGGCACGCCCGTGTCCAAGGCTGTGTGCCCCATTCGACGCCGAAACTGTCACATCCCGAAAAGAACACGGGATCTCGACACGCCTGTGTCAGGATTGACACGCCCGTGTCATCCAGTACACGCCCGTGTAGCGGGGCGTGTTCCTCCACCGACGTAGGACCAACACCAACCCGAGGAGAACATGGGTATTCGACACGCCCATGTTGAATTTGACATGCCCGTGTCAGGCTGAACATGCATGGGCTACAGGCGTTGTTTCACCCTCGACACGACACGACTAGCCACCCGAGTAGGACACGGCCTGGGACATGCCCGTGTCTCAGGCCGTGTTCACTGTTCGACGATCATCGACTGCAAATTCGTCGACCACGCGGCCATTGTCGAACCCGAGCACGACACGGCCCTGGGACACGCCCGTGTCCCAGGACGTGTTACCCCTACCAAGTCCCAAACTTGGCCCAAAACGTTACTCATCCCTCTTTTGAGTTTCGGGGTATTACAGTATTCCTTCCCTGCAGGCATAATATTTCACAAGCAGATATATCACAAGATGTGCACTCACACACCATCAATATATCACAAACGTCGACCACACGACCCGACGCTCCATGCACTCAGGGCACATTCTCGGTGTACCGGAAAACCAGGGTCCCACCACTGTTCTCGGGCTTCAAACCCAACGGTAAACTTGAGCATTCATGCTCTATGGCCCACGACCAGAGACTTTAGTATTGATGGCGAACAACCCAAGACTCTTATGATGTGATCCTAATGAAGCCACTTTTTAGGCACTCAAGTTAGATAACCATTACGCGGATACAGTTCAGCCCTTGCTGGTTGCCTAAATTGCCAGTTCAATGTCTAGAATGATGCGGGTCAGCATCCCCTTGTCCGTTCAACTCACTGGCCTTTAAGAGCTCACATAACTCACAGTAGCCACACTATCCCCTAAGGACTGGCTACACAATTACAGGTTAGCTAGGGGCTATCGCCTGCGACAATCACTATCGCCTGATATTAGCGACAGAACTCTCTTTCTGTACCCATCCCTAACCATATCTGGATCAACCATCCAGAAATCTTTGCATCCACCTGCAGTGCCAGAAACACTGGACTTTCATTGCATACAACATACGCACTCTGAGAGTATTTTCCTAGCATTCCCCGCCAGTACTTCCTGCTACTTCACTTCACAGGCACAACCCACGGACTCCACACAATACTCATTTTTACGCGGAGTCTTCTCCGATGTACAAAATAAAACATCACTAATCCAGACCAACATGTCCAGATGGGCTTCACACAGTATGCCTATTCCGTACTACACATTTCCGGATCTACATGCAAGACATCTTGTGGATATCAAGAATCAACCCAACGGAAATCCCTTAATCTTCCACCTTTTGGTGAGAGAAATCCATGTATATGCCAAATAAAGGACTTCACTTGTCAAAGGAAGAAAGATCGTTACCCTTGAAGATCTCTTTTGAGCCATGACAAAGCGTTTCTACGCGGACGGAAAGACGCACGTTATTCTCCTCTTCGCGGATCTATCCTCGGATCTGGCCTCCGACCACAAGATCTCCTTCAGCGAACTCACAAAGCTCAGCCCATCACTTCCTTAGCTTCTTCTTCCTTTTTTTACTCAAAGGAAATCAAGAATTGAAGAGAGCGAGAGAGAGAGAATGAAACCTCCTTCCTATTCTTCTCTGATTAAGTGGAGTCGGGATTAATCCCAACAACATGATCTCTCATTCAAAACAAAGCAAAGGCCATGATGTGAGTAGACTGGTTAAATTTGGAGATATTGCCTGGTGATATCGATTATCGCCACTTGGCGATATCGTTCACCGCTTTGATCCAGGTCAACCACAACTTATTGGTCGCTTAACAGCCAATCCGACATGTGTCATACGCCATGTGGTACTATCTCCTAGCGACGCCCACTGTCGCCCGTGATATCACGTCACTCAACGCTTTCAAGCGCCGAGTGCGTTGAGAGCGTCGAGAGCGTTGAGTGCCGACTCAACGCTTTATTGTTATCGCCATCCGACGATACCCACTATCGTCAGGCGTTAACAAAGCAAGTAACTCACTCAACGCTTATAGGTGTCGAGTGCCTAGAGCTCACTCAATGTTTTATGGTGTTGAGTGTCATAACTATCGTCGTTTGACGATACCCACTGTCGCCACTCGGCGATATCAGTTCGACAATTTGTCGTAACCGTTGAGTTCGTCGAGCGCGGATCGCTGAACGTCACTATCGCCATCAGGCGATACCCACTGTCGCCCGACGACAGTGACAAAAGTTCTGCTGTCAATTTTGGAGTGTTACAACGCTCCCCTCCTTATAGCAACTTTGTCCCGAAATTTGCTTGCAGCTATAAGGACAACAATAACTTAACAGTTACAACAACTTTTTATTCATGTAAACAATGTTATAACAACTTACACAAACAACTCGGGATATTCATCACGCATGGTATGCTCACGCTCCCATGTTAGCTCTTCACGACCACAATTGTTCCACCGGACTTTGACCATCCCGATTGTCTTGTTCCGCAGCTGCTTAACTACTTTATCCTCGATCCGAATGGGTCTAACCTTCGCTGTTAGCCCAGATTCGACCGGTACGTGATCATTCACAATTACTTGAGCTGGACCTTTCACGGCTTTTCGAAGCACTGATATGTGGAACACATCATGCAATCCACTCAATTCTGCCAAAAGAGCGAGCCGATAGGCAGTATCTCCAACTTGTTCCATTACTTCAAATGGACCAAGATAGCGCAGACTTAACTTTTTCAAGCGTCGAATCCTGGACACGCCCTTGAAGTGTTTGATTTTCAAATATACCCAATCACCAAGCGCAAATTTCACATTTCAATGTTTGGCGTTGTAATATTTTGCTTGCCAATCTTGGGACATTACCAGCCTCCCTCGAATAGAGCGTATATTCGAATTCACCTCTTCGACTTCCTTACGCTTGTAGAGCTTTGACTCGCCTGTTTTCATCCAAGCTAATGGTGTACGACATTTCCTACCATACAAAGCTTCAAACGGTGCCATATTTATACTAGCTTGTTAGCTATTATTGTAGGCGAACTCCACCATATAGAGATGATCTTCTCATCTCTTTCCGAAATCCAAGGTGCACATTCAGAGTATGTCCTCCATTGTTCTGTTGGTCCTCTCAGTTTGGCCATCCGTTTATGGATGAAAGGTCATACTGAATTGTAATTTTGTCCCCAACAACTGATGAATTAGCCTCCAATCATTCGAAGTGAGACCGAACACCCGTATCCTCATCAACCTCTTCACCTCATCCTAGTGAAACCGAACACCCGTTATCTACTGGTGCCCGCGACTTTCCATTTCGGCGCATCAACATATATATATATATATATATATATATATATATATATATATATATATATATATATATATATATATATATAGTTGTTGTGCAATCATATCTAGTCCTCAATATGAATCGTCACGGATAACGCAACAGAAATGAGCGAGCAATAGTGATAACACAAAATAAATAACGACGAGAATTTCCAAGTACACACAGACGACACAAATATTTATGTGGTTCGGAGACAAACGACTCCTACGTCAATGGGGAGAGCACTGGAGAAGATCCACTATAATATTCAGAGAGTTTTTAGTGTATAGTAGATTAACAACAAACAATATAACCTGGAGTGCCAAGATCCACTATAGCCGCCGTCGTCGCTTTGATGTCACCGTCTCCCTGGGAGGGTTCTTTCTCTGGAGTCGCCGACCCTGGACGTGAAGCACAAAACCGCTACTGCAGGCGTCGGCTTCTCGGAAAATGCTGCTACAGGCGTCGGCTTCTCTCGATGTCGATGCTGTAGGCGTCGACTTCTCTCAATGTCACTGGACGGGAAAAATCGAAGAAAAGCTGCAGTCGACTTTTTTGTTCTCTAGATTTTTTTACCCTAATCCTTCGATAATGAAAATAAGAGATATATATATATTTCCCCCGCAAATGAACCGCCCGGTTCAAGACCAAAAGCAAGGGGCGGCAAAACTCAACAATCTCCACCTTGACGCTCCTTGAGATTGAGCTCCACCATCAACTTGGATCTTCTCCCGAATGAAACACCCCATCTCCCTGGGGTCACCACGATCAGTAGGTACAAATGTGAGCCAAGTCAAGGCAATGCTTGAACTTGACTCCTGTCAGAGGCTTTGTCAACATATCATCAACATTGTCCTCCGTGGGCACTTACAGTAAATATGTCTCGCCTCCTCCAATGAACTCCCTTAGCTTGTGGTACCACACATCAATATGTTTTGTCCATGCGTGATAGACCAGATCTTTTGTAAGATAAATTTCACTATGGACGTCACTGTGCAGCTTCACTGATTCCTGAGTAATCATGAGTTCCTTGGTGTGACCTTTGAGCCAGATGACTTCCTTTGCGGCTTCCGCTGCAGCAATGTACTCCGCCTTTGTCGTGGATAGAGCAACGATGTCCTGAAGAGTGGCTTTCCAACTGATGGGACCTCCGCCTAGAAGAAAGATGTACCCGAAAGTAGATCTTCTCCTATAGAGGTCGCCGACGTAGTAAGAATCGACGAAGCCCTCTAGAACACCAACATCCTTGCCCCTTATGAAAAGTAGCTCGACGTCTGGAGTTCCCTTCAACTATCTCAAAATCCACTTGACTGCTTCCCAATGTTATCTCCCTGGATTCCCCATGTATCTGCTGAATACACTCACAGCCTGAGTTATATCTGGTCTCGTACAGATCATGGAGTACATCAAGCATCCTACCGCACTAGTGTACGACACCCTGAGCATATTTTGGCATTCCTCTTTTGAGTTTGGACACTATTGTGAAGAAAATCTGAACTGCTATCCCATAGGAGTTGAAATTGCTTTCGACTCCGTCATACTGAACTTCTTCAGAACCTTCTTTATATAACCATTCTGAGAAAGCCAGAGCATGTCTCTCCTTTTGTCCCTCTTGATCTCCATCCCAAGGATTTTTTGTGTGTGACCATGATCCTTCATCTCGAACTCAACATGTAGCTTATGCTTCAGAACTTGAATCACCTGAGCTGACTTGCAAGCAATCAACATGTTGCCGACATAGAGCATCGGAATCAGTATGTCTCTGTTTGCCAGGAACCTATAGTAGACGCAGCTATCGTATTTGTTGAAACTAAAGAATCGGTCTCTGTGGAGTTTGACCCTTGGGGAAGGGGTGATTACACACTTACTTCTCTCTCACAAGCTAAACGACCAAAGACTTAACACAAGAAACATACCTAAGGTTCCAACACGGAGGTCTCACCACACACCCGGAAGATCTTAGAGTGTTTCCCCTCCCTAGCTAAGTGTTGAGCTAAAGATACCTCAAAACACGCAAGAAGACCATGACACAAGTAAGCATGCCTTCTGAGGTACCCCCTCGGGTCTATTTATAGTTTTTGAAGTTTCTCTACAAACAACACACCTCCACTGTTTGGAACAGCTACATGCAGCCAAAAGTGGCCTGCCAATAGTGTAGATATGCTGTTTTGAGGATATAAATGCAGACCTCTAGGGGTATCCAGGTAATTTTACCTCTGGTCCCTAATATGACGTTGAGTGGAGAAGCATCACTCAATGTCAAGGGCTAGGAACTATGATGTTGAGTGGAGAAGCATCACCCAATGCCATGAGCTAGGAACTGCGACGTTGAGTGGAGAAGCATCACCCAACGCCAAGGGCTAAGGCGTTTAGTGGAGAAGCATCACTCAACGCCACGGGCTAGGAACTGCAGCATTGAGTGGAGAAGCATCACTCAACGCTAAGGGCTAGGAACTGTGGCATTGAGTGGAGTAACATCACTCAATGCTAAGGGTTAGGGACTGCGATGTTAAGTGGAGAAGCATCACTCAACGCCAACCCTAAGGACCTCCCACTGACTCGAGCTCAAGCCTTCCCGCAGGCCTCGGGTGTATGCGGCCTGGCTCTCGCAGCTCGCCTTCTAAATCTAGGCGAGCTTGAGCCAGGCTGCCATGGCTCGCATGCCCTATACGGAGGCGAGCCAGCGATAAGATAACCTAAGCATGCGCGGACTGGACGGGCTGGCTCGCACGGGTCGCCCGCCTAGCCTTGGCGGGTGCGAGTCGGCTATTTGGGTTCGCCCAACTACTGCATTGACGCGGGCCGGTTGCTCTGGTTCGCTTGCCTAATCTGGTGGACCCACTTGGCGAACACAGGGTTGTACACAATCCCCGCTATTTACGTGCTTTGGCAAAGCTCAGAAAGAATCATCCAACCACACGTGTTCTATGAGTGCTTTTGTTGAGCTGGAGGGAATCTTTTGGTGGGTCCCATGAATACGCTATAAATATGCCACCGAGCCTATGGGGAAAATCCCGTCTTCTTTCTTCAATCTTTCTTGTGAATAGTAGCTGAATGATGCCCGTGTCAGAAGCGATCGTGCACGCCCAGCGGCCGTGAGGGAGGGAATGCTGGAGCAGGTCCTTGATGCTACCCCGTGGATGGTGTTTGGATCACCTGACCCCCTCTTTAGGCCAAATAAATGGAAAATAATCAGGCAGTCTCCCCTGAATGACGCCCCTGCGTCCAGTTTGGTGGTCGGTGCCGAGGCTGCCCATGAGGTATGCGGGCCTCCTGTCTGATTCTTCAATCTGCTTTTAATTTCTTTTTTTTGCAGGAGATGCCCCACGAAGAGGGATGAAGTATAATGGAACGGGGGAATTCCTCCCCACGGATAACTGTGCGGGCCGCCCGACCTTTGACCCAGGAACAAGCCCCTCCTGCGATTCCTCCGTTGCCAACTCGCACTAGGTTAGGGGAATTTTTTGCAGCTCTTGAAAGTGTTTAGTTGCCTACCTAAATCACCTAGAGGGGGGTGAATAGGTGAGATGTGCGTCTTGTTGCGGAATAAAAATTTAAGATCTATGCACAAAACTATCTACCAATCAATCACAGACGAAGCAAGATTTATAATGGTTCCCTAATCTACATCCACTTTCCCTCACCGATCTAGCAATACACTAGACTCGGCTACTCCACTATCTCGGATTGAAAACCAATCCTACTCCTCAGAACAAAGTTCCTACAATCTCGATCCACAAAACGGATCTACACTCGGAAGATAAAACTTCCTACAATCTCGGAGACAAAGGCTCCTACACTCGGAGAAAATTCTCCTACAAGAATGAAATAGAACGTATGTAAAAATACAAACAGTGAATCTTAATCAGATATGGAAACAATCAGCCTGGATCTTCCTCTTTTAAACTTTGGGGCTTTATCAGAGTGGTTGAAGAAAATCTTGGCAATGCTAGATCTGGACTTCCTTGGCTTCACACGATCGGATAGAAGATGAGGAGTTGAGCGACGATCTCGATCTGTAAACCTTCTTGATCTGAATCTTCTGAAATCGAAAACCCTAGCCGGATGTGAATAATGAGGATCGGCGGCGACAACTTTCGCTTCTTGGAGAGAGAAAGGGATTCAGAGAACTTAGAAAATATTTTGACTGCAAAACTTCTGATTAGGGTTTGTCGGTTTGACAAGACCTTATATAGGATCTGCGATAACAGTCATAATTAATTCTTTAATGAGGTACATGTGGACCAATCACATCAAAGCTCATTAAGAAATCTGTCAATTCTGGACTTAACGAATTTTCAAAAAAAAAGTGAAGTGACATACTTGAGTGAAGATACAACTACTCGAGTACTATATAAAACTACTCGAGTGAACTAAAGATAACCACTCGAGTAAAGACTTAAAGAAAATCTCGAAATGAAGACCAGCGACTCGAGTATAAAGAGATTTACTCGAGTGCTAAAACAGTTACACGAGAAGTGAAGTTGGACTACTCGAGTATAATAAATTCTACTCGAGTGAAAAGAGATTGACTACTCTAGAGGTAGAAGAACTACTCGAGTCAGAGACTTAGAATATTTTCTGGAATGGAATTCTGGGTTACTCGAGTAGTGAAACTGAACTACTCGAGAGAATAAGAACTACTCGAGTATATGGAAATGGCTACTCGAGTAATAGACTTAGAAAATTCTGAGGGAAGAAAATCCTGTTACTCGGGTATAAAATCTGGACTACTCGAGTAATAGATGAACTACTCGAGTACATGACTTTGACTACTCGAGTGAGGGAAAATTGCACGACATGCATACTTCTGTAACTCGAGATAAAAGGTTTAAACTACTCGAGTACTTATATGACTACTCGAGTAATTTACTTAGAAAATATCTGCAGAAGAAATCCTGTTAACTCGAGAATGAGAAGGAATCTACTCGAGTGCTTGTCTTAGCTACATAAGAGCTATAATTTGACTACTCGAGAGGTAACTTTCTTTCTCGAGTACAAAGACTCTTACTCGAGTATAGAGATTTTTACTCGAGTATTAACTAAGCAATTCACTCGAGTATGTAGAGATCTACTTGAGCAAAATACTTAGTAAATTCCTTTTAACAGAATTCTCTTCTTCTAGGTGAATCCAGCAACAAGTCTTTTCCAATTAGTCCTAGTGCTTGAATATGAAGTGTATCCCAATAGATAAACTACACATGAGTCAACACCTTGGATCACACAATGAGGGATTACATTGTATGGTCCTGTGTTTGGTGACCCATTGTAGACTGACATTGGTCTACACTTGGCATTAGAATCCTGCAAACACATAACTTAAACAAAGCATCAAATACAACTTAATTCATCTTAGTTCAAGGATGACTTCATCAAATCTGGGTTAATGTGGATACAATACCCAACAATCTCCCCCTATTTGTAGAAGCCAGAACCCTTTACACTAAGGTGAATTATAGACATAAAAGTGCTAAATATATAAATCAGTGTAAGCAAACATAAGACTATAAACAAGATTATATGATCAAAAGATAGAATTATATAGATACGATTTTCCAAAGTATCATTTCTACAAAAATCATTTCCACATTCTCATATATCTCTAAGCTTGATGATGTTGTTGCTTGTCTTTATTCTCTTGTTGCCTCCTCTGGTAGCTGTATGGCTTGGGGTAGTATTTGGGAGGCTTGGCAGGAGCATATGGGTTATTCCTGCCATGTTCTCTATCATAGAGTCTCCTCTTTGTCATGGACTTCTCATATAATTCCCATTCCTGGGGGTTGTAATATTCATTTCTGCTTTCATGGTAGTCCATAACCAGTTTGAGAGTGTCTAGGATAAGAGACTTTGAGGTAGGAGACCATATCTCTGCAAACTCAGGGTCCTTTCTCTTTTCAGCATCAGAAACTGGAATTGACCAGCTGGCAGAAGCACCTTCACCATACTTCCTTTTCTTGGGAATGTGAATTTCTAGAGGAGCCTTGAGAAAGATATCAGCTGTATCATCTTCCCAATCCTAAGTATATGATTCTGGAGGAGCAACAGAGTCTCCAGGCCTTGGAGAGAAGGTAGGTTGTTGAGGTTGAGCAGGAGCATCAGCAGCTGGAGGGTTGAGATGATGAGGAATGTAGTTTGGATCTTTGGCAAACTCAGGAAGGATCTGATTATGCATCCAGACAGCAGTGTCATATGTATGTAATTTGACACTCTGAATTTGTCCTAAGACATCATCATGGATTTCTTTCATTTTAGCTTCCCAAAGCTCTTGCTTGAGTGCATTTGATTTTTCTAGATATTCTTTCACCAAACTCTCCCCCTTTCTGACTTCAACAGTCAACTTACTGATTGCATCTCTTTGAATGTTCCTACCTCTTCACAGATCTTCATTTTGGTAACTTCAGCTCTTTTATTCAATTCAATCTGATTTCCTGCCAGAGTCACACCTTGTTCCATAACCTGACCAACACTAGTAATAGTGTGATCTAGAGCTTTTCCACCAATTTGGAATAGGTGTCTTAGCTGATTAGTATTATGCTGGATTTCTGCAAATCCCCTGCTCATTTCAGTCTCTAGAGCAGTGACTTTATCTGCAATAGCTTTAAGAGAGGCATCATAGTAGGTTCTTTTCTCTTGAAGCAGAAGGACAACTTGATTCAGCAAGTCATTGGTGGAAGCAGCAGCAGCAATAGGAGAAACACTAGTAGAGGGAATTGGAGGAGGAGGAGCAACACACGGAGCTATTTCTGCAATGGAGACAGAGCTCTTTGCTCTAGTAGTGTGAATCAGGGCATCCCCTTCATCAGTCACTGTGGGTATGGAGAAGTCCAGTTTTCTCAAAGGGGCTTCTGCTGGTTCTGGAGATGGCTCATCAGGAATGAAGATGGTTTCAACCAGCCTTGGTGTGCAGCAGGAGACTTTGTGGGAGATGGAGTATGTACTGGAGATTGTACTGGAGTGGATTCTTTTGGTATTGCAGTAGTGGTTTCTTTTGGAGAAGGGGGAAGAGGTTCATCTGCAGTCAGCTCTTCAATCATTTCACTGATTGTAACTTCTGTTGGCAGTAGGGCTTCTTGAAGTTGTTGTTCAAATGGAGTTTTTTTTAGAGTCTGAGGAGGAAGATGAGTAACTGCTGGAGGTGTAGGTATCCTAGCTGGGACAGAAGGAGCAGGCTTCCCCTCAATAGATGCACCAGAGGAGCTGGCAATCTGAGGTGGAGAGGGGGATGTGGTCCTGTCCTTTGTGGCTGGAATCTCTTGAACCTTAGCAGCCTGAGTTGGATTCTGCAGTTTCACTTCCCATCTTTGAATGGAAGATATAGAAACTTTCTTCATGTGATGAAGAACAATCCCTTGTGAGAAGTGGAAGACTTCTGGGTTGATTTCATGGAGGAGGAGAGAGATAATTTTGGCATAATTTGGAGCTTTAATACTGTCTTTAATCTTATCCAAGATCATCATGCCAAATTGAAATTTTTTCCTACAGACAATTGCTTGCATGATATCAAAGAAAGAGAGGGAGATGTCTCAGATAGAATTAGTTTTGCAGAGAAGGACCTTCCCTATAATATCCACAAGTAATTTTCCTTCAGGATTCAGCTGAGACCTTTTGATGTATTGTTCATCAGGAGAAATTCCACAGAACATATATGTTCTATCAGACTCATCAGGGCCTAGATGATCCTCTTTATCTACAATCGACATTCGAAGAAGTTGAGAAACAGATATCTTTGTAAGCTTGATTTTAATTCCTCTGACTTTCGACTTGAGAACGACACCATGTCGCTTGACCTTGGCATTTCTGAAGAACTCGGCAACATCTGGAAAGAGAATTTTACAGGGCTCTTGGAGAATGAAGGTAAGTCCGGCGGTGTCGAGAAGTATCATAAGATTATGGAAATTATCTGAAAGGTCTGCGATGTAGGCGGCAACCAGTTCGGAACCTATGGAAAAACTGCGTCGGGGAGGAAGATGATGCGGCTCTGCAACTTCTTGTGGAAGGATAAATGACTGTCGGCTTACTCGAGAGAGGGAAAATGATTTCGTGTAGAATGATTTTGGAATTTCCGATTTATATAACCCTAGGTTTATGTCTAATTAAGAGATAAATGATGGAATCATACCTTGGAGGCGGCGGCATAGGCCTCGGGTTGCGAATAAGGAAATTTGAATCAAGGAGAAAAGGTTGACTGGCACATACTCGAGAAACTTGATATTACTCGAGTAAGGATGTTTTAGATACTCGAGTAGATATGGCTGGAAGTACTCGAGTGATGTCTGGAAGTACTCGAGTAGTAAGGTTGAAGTACTCGAGTAGTTATATTGAAGTACTCGAGTGAAGTTTCATTACTAGTGTAAATGCTTAGACTACTCGAGTAAGTCATTCTGCTACTCGAGTAGGTTACTCGAGTGGCTTATAAGTTACTCAAGTAGGTCAAGTGGATTACTCGAGTAGGTCATTTTCTTACTCGTGTACTTTACTTCTTACTCGAGTCAAAAAGTTAGAAATTTGTAGAATTCCAACTTTTGACCGATTATAGATCTCTGAGCCTTCTTGGGGGTCCATCTTCTCTAATCTTCTTTGTTGAGCATTCCAAGTTCTGTTTTGAAGAACGAGAACTTGGTCTCGTCCAACAGCTTTGTGAATATGTCTACAATCTGCCTGTCTGTAGAGATATATTGGAGATCTATGTCCCCATGCTCCACATGCTTCCGGATGAAGTGATACCTCAGCTCTATATGCTTTGTCCGGCTGTGCGAGACTGGGTTGTTGGCTATTACAATTGCGCTGGAAGAGTCGCAAAACAACGGAATATTCTAGAACTTCATATTATAATCTTCAAATTGATTCTTTATCCATAGCAGCCGTGCACAACAACTGCCTGCAGAGATATACTCTGACTCAGTTGTTGAGATAGCTACACAGTTCTGCTTCCTGCTACTCCAGGAGATAAGCATTCTTCCTAGGAATTGGCAAGTCCCGGAAGTGCTTTTACTGTCGTCTTTGCTCCCTGCAAAATCTGCATCTGGACGTTGTTCCACATATACCTCTTCCTTTATGTCTCCATTAAGGAAGGCAGACTTCACGTCCATCTGATAGACGGTGAAGCCTTTGAGTACAGCATATGCTAGGAATAACCTGATGGCCTCCAGCCTTGCCACTAGAGTGTACGTCTGGTCGAAGTTGATTCCTTCTTCTTGACGATATCCTTTAGCGACGAGTCTGGCCTTATTTTTTATGATCGTTCCATCCTTGTCCATCTTGTTTCTGTAGAACCATTTTGTCCCGATGACGTTCTTACCTGTGGGTCTTGGAACAAGTTTCCATACTCGACAACATTTGAACTGATTTAGTTCTTCTTCCATCGCCATAATCCAAGATGCGTCTGAGTTCGCTTCCTCAAACTTCTTTGGTTCAACCTGTGAGATAAAACTTAAATATAAATTTTCATTAGTTGTACCTCTACGAGTTCTGACACCTTCCTGGGGATCTCCTATGATCTGGTCCATGGGGTGATCCTTCAGATGTCTGAGCTCTAGAGTCCTTGCATCTGGATTATTTCAATCACCGGAGTGACTTCATCCACTTGGACAACTTCTTCATCTTGATCATCAATCTCTCCAATAGTGGTTGGAGTGGTGATCTTGATGAACTTTTCACCTTTATCTTCAGACGGTTCATCCAAGCCAATTTCTTCCAACTTTGTACCCACATCTTCAATGAGCACACTAGAAGAGTTGCCTTGCAGCAAGCTCGTCTCATTAAATACAACGTATATTGATTCTTCTATAACCAGGATTTTTCTATTAAATATCATGTAAGCCTTACTATGGCTACTATATCCTACGAAAATACCTTCAAAACTCTTTTCGCTAAACTTGGTAGTATGATACTTGCCATTGTTAAGCACGAAGCACCTACAACCAAAAATTCTAAAATATGAGACGGTTGGTTTCCTGCCCTTTAAAAGTTCGTAAGGTGTCTTATCGTGGTTTTTGTTTATGAGTGCTCGATTTTGCACATTACATGCAGTGTTGACGGCTTCAGCCCAGAAGTATTCCGGAAGTGAAGCATCACTTAACATGGTCCTGCAGGCCTCTGCGAGTGTTCTATTCCTTCTCTCGGCCACTCCGTTTTGTTATGGAGTACGAGGAGAGGAAAACTCATGAAAGATACCTAAGCTTTCACAGAGTTCTATTATGGCACCATACTTGAACTCTGTTCCATTGTCACTTCTGATTTTGACTATAGAGCAGTTGTATTCATTCTGTACTTGCCTGACAAATTTAGTAAAGATGTCGAAGGTATCTGACTTGTGTTTCAGAAAGAACACCCACGCAAAGCGCGAGTAATCATCAATAATTACTAACGTATAATCCTTACCTCCCAAACTTCTAATTTGCAGTGGACTAAACAAGTCCATATGAAGTAGATGAAGACATCTATTAGAATCCTTGCCAATAACGCTTTTAAAGGTAGACTTGTTTGTTTGCCTTTTACACATGCATGATAAGATCTATCTTTGACGTACTTGACATTTGGGGCATCACACACTAAGTTCATTGAAAATAATTTATTAATAGTTTAGGAATTAATATGTGTTAATCTCTTGTGCCAATGGTCACCAAGAGATGCACTATCTTTTGCTAAAAAACACACAAGTATAGAAGAGTCTATACAAATGAAATTTAAACAAAAGATGTTTCTGCTTCGAGTGCCGGATAGAATCATTTCCATATTGTCAACGGATTTTATCTAGCACTTATTAGCATGAAACTCAACTATGTATCCTTTATCGCAGAGTTGGCTTATGCTTATGAGATTATGTTCCAATCCTTCAACATAAGCTACATCTGAGAAGAATACACTACCGTTAGTAATCATACCATAACCTTTAGTGATTCCATGGTCTGAACCTCCAAAGATGACCTTTGGTCCGTTCACGACTGAATCGTAATTCTGAAGTAGGTTTCTTGTCCCGGTCATATGTCGAGAGCATCCACTGTCCAAATACCAGATTGGCGTTTTGGTGTCCTTTGGACATACCTGCAATCATAATCAGTTTGCCTTAGGAAACCAAATACATTTGGGTCCTTGGTCTCGGGTTAGAACACCCCCCCTATGAGTATTAGCATTATGTGCGATCTTTCTCATATTGCCAACATGAGGAGTTGCAGCATTTCTGGGATTAAACCAGCAATCGATGGCAAAGTGACCAATTCTGCCACAGCACCAACAGTCAAACCTATTGTATCTTTGTCTTATGTTCTCATGCTTGAACTTTTGTAATTGTGGTCTAGCAGGGGCAACATTCTTGGTGGAAGAAGCTTCATGATGATGACAATTACATGATTTCATCTCCTTTTGTGGCTTTTTCACAACGGGATTTACCTTTGGTGCTTTCTTGAAGTTATGACCATGATTGAAAGGGACATAGCTCTGAAGGATGACTTCTTCATAAGGTGCCTTAAAGACACTCTCACCAAAGTTTCTGGGGCGAGTCCATCCTTGGCAGCGAAACTTTGGCTCTATATAGGTAGGCCTGGTCAAGTGACCGTAGGACGAGTCAAGATCAAACTCATTAGTTGGAAATATGACTTTCTTGAACGAACTCTGATCTTGAGGGGCTTTCCACTTCTCTTTGGCTGAGGCCTTCTTGGCGGTCTTATTCTTTCTTTGAGCCTTGTTCCTACTAGAAGACTTGCCAGAAGCTTCTTCATGGCCTAATCCAGCACCCTTGGCCTTAGTTGGGAATTTAGCAACGAACGGAAGAACAGTCTTAGGCTTTGAGAAACTTTCACCAAGTTTCTTTTCAGCGGCGAGTTGTTCTTCCAACTCTTTGATGATTTTATCTTTAAGTCAATGTGCTCAAGAGCCTTATTGTATTCTTCAATAACATTATTGAAGTTCTCTTTGAGTGAGTCAGTCTTGGCGACTTCTTCTCTCAAGATTCTCTCTTCAGCTTTTAGAGACTTTATCTCTTTATCCTGAGTTTTCACGACTCGGCGACATTTGTCGTAAGCCATGATCAACTCCTTGTACTGGGACATGAGTTCAGACTCATCATCAGAAGAGCTGTCCTCACGATCATGCTCAGAAGCTTCAGATTCTAAAAGAGGAGTGTGAGAGTTTACCTTCCCAGTGAATTGGGGCTCTTGTTCGTCATTTGTCTGAGCCATAAGCCGAAAGTAGGCTTCTTCTTCTTCACTCGACTCTGATGAGTTAGTGTCACTAAGAGTCTTGCCCTTTTTGGCTATTAGGCTCTTATCTATCCTCTTCTTGTTATGTGAGGAATTCTTTTCCCCTCTTCTTCCACCCTCCTTCTTCTTATGGGGGAAGTCAGCAATGACGTGACCTGACTTATTACAACAGTAACAAACGATGCCAGTAGAAATATGTTTGTTCTGTTTAGGAGTATACCTGTCGTGGCTGCTTGAGCCTTTTCTTTGACGATCACCATCATGTCGTGATCTTTTATAAGAGGCATTATTGCTTTTCCACTGCTTCTTTTTGTTCAAGAATTTCTTGAACTGTCGTGAGAGTAGTGAGAACTCTCCTTCAGATAGCTCATAGCCTGAGGTACTTGGCTCCGAAGTTTCTTCTTCACTCACTTCTTGTGCTGGAGCAGGAGGAGCAGCCTTTGACTTCTTTGAGGTGTCTGCCTTTAGAGCAACAGACTTCTCTTTAAATGTAGACTTGCTTTTCTCTTCTTCAGCCTTTCTAGTATTGAGTTGAAGCTCATATGACATAAGCTTCCCGAAGAGATTCTGTGGATCTGTCTCGGCTAGTTTTCCAAACTCCCTGATGGCACAGACTTTGTTATCCCATTCCTTAGTTAGGGATCTCAAGAATTTGTCATTCAATTCTCTGTTTGTGAAGACTCTGCCATAGACCGTTAGGCCATTTACTATCTTGAAGAAATTCTCAAATGTGTCAGTAATGGTGTCCTTGTTTCCTTATCGGAAGACTTTATACTTTTGATTCAGAAGGGATATTCTATCATCCATAACTTCTTCTGTACCTTCCATCAAAGTGACTAGGGACTGCCACATCTCCTTTGCAGACTGGCAGTGGATCAAGTTTTGCAGCATCGAGTCATCGACTGTACTTGCTATTATGTTCTTGGCCTTCTTGTCTAAGGACACAAGTGCAATCTCGTCCTTGTCTAGATCCATCAGTTTCTTTGGGACTTTCTTAGTTGGATCTATTGTGGAGATTGTCATGAGAATGTAAGGACCTTCTTCAACTATCATGAAGATCCTTGGATCCACAGCTTCCATAAAGAACTTGATTATTTCTTTCCACATGGGAAAGTTATTCTTGGTGCACAAAAGAAGCTTGATAAAATATTTAGCCTTGTCCATATTTGGTAGATCTCAAAAGATAACTAATCAGATCTGATCAAGGTGTTAACCTTTTAGTGATCAACCTGGCTCTAATACCAATTGAAAGTATTTAGTTGCCTACCTAAATCACCTAGAGAGGGGTGAATAGGTGAGATGTGCGTCTTGTTGTGGAATAAAAATTTAAGATCTATGCACAGAACTATCTACGAATCAATCACAGACGAAGCAAGATTTATAGTGGTTCCCCAACCTTAGGTACATTCACTTTCCCTCACCGATCTAGAAATACACTAGACTCGGCTACTCCACTATCTCGGATTGAAAACCAATCCTACTCCTCGGAACAAAGTTCCTACAATCTCAATCCACAAAGCAAATCTACACTCGGAAGATAAAACTTCTTACAATCTCAGTGATAAAGGCTCATACACTCGGAGAAAATTCTCATACAAGAATGAAATAGAACGTATGTAAAATACAAACAGTGAATCTTAATCAGATCTACAAACAATCAGCCTGGATCTTCCTCTTTTAAACTTTGCGACTTTATCAGAGTGGTTGAAGAAAATCTCGGCAATGCTAGATCTGGACTTCCTTGGCTTCACACGATCGGATAGAAGATGAGGAGTTGAGCGACGATCTCGATCTGTAAACCTTCTTGATCTGAATCTTCTGAAATTGAAAACCCTAGCCGGATGTGAACAATGAGGATCGGCGGCGGTGAATTTCGCTTCTTGGAGAGAGAAAGGGATTCAGAGAACTTAGAAAATATTTTGACTGCAAAACTTCTGATTAGGGTTTGTCGGTTGACAAAACCTTATATAGGATCTGCGATAACAGTCATAATTAATTCTTTAATGAGGTACACGTGGACCAATCACATCAAGGCTCATTAAGAAATCTATCAATTCTGGACTTAACGAATTTTCAGAAAAAAGTGAAGTGACATACTCGAGTGAAGATACAACTACTCGAGTACTATATAGAACTGCTCAAGTGAACTGAAGATAACCACTCGAGTAAAGACTTAAAAGAAAATCTGGAAATGAAGATCAGCGACTCGAGTATAAAGAGATTTACTCAAGTGCTAAAACAGTTACATGAGAAGTGGAGTTGGACTACTCGAGTATAATAAATTCTACTCGAGTGAAAAGAGATTGACTACTCGAGAGGTAGAAGAACTACTCGAGTCAGGGACTTAAAATATTTTCTGGAATGAAATTCTGGGTTACTCGAGTAATGAAACTGAACTACTCGAGAGAATAAGAACTACTCAAGTATATGGAAATGACTACTCGAGTAATAGACTTAGAAAAATTCTGAGGGAAGAAAATCTTATTACTCGGGTATAAACTCTGGACTACTCGAGTACATGACTTTGACTACTCGAGTGAGGGAAAATTGCACGACATGAAGACTTCTGTAACTCGAGATAAAAGGTTTAAACTACTCGAGTACTTATATGACTACTCGAGTAATTTACTTAGAAAATATCTGGAGAAGAAATCCTGTTAACTCGAGAATGAGAAGGAATCTACTCGAGTACTTGTCTTAGCTACACGAGAGCTATAATTTGACTACTCGAGAGGTAACTTTCTTTCTCGAGTACAAAGACTCTTACTCGAGTATAGAGATTTTTACTCGAGTATTAACTAAGCAATTCACTCGAGTATGTAGAGATCTACTCGAGTAAAATACTTAGTAAATTCATTTAAACAAAATTCTCTTCTTTTAGGTGAATCCAGCAACAAGTCTTTTCCAATTAGTCCTAGTGCTTGAATATGAAGTGTATCCCAATAGAGAGGCTACACATGAGTCAACACCTTGGATCACACAATGAGGGATTTTATTGTATGGTCCTGTGTTTGGTGATTCATTGTAGACTGACATTGGTCTACACTTGGCATTAGAATCATGCAAACACATAACTTAAACAAAGTATCAAATACAACTTAATTCATCTTAGTTTAAGGATGACTTTATCAAATCTGGGTTAATGTGGATACAATACCCAACAGCTCTCGAAGGCAAGCTCTTCCAGGGCCAGCCGGGTACCTGCCGCCCGCATACTAGCATGTGGGATGTGCCGATCCTCGATTAGTTTGTACGCTTGCTTGCTTATGACTGCTTTCTCTTTTTGATCTCTCCTAATTCTGTAGGCTTCTAGGCAATCTCCTCCTCTGATGTCGACATCAACGGGGGGAACTCGTATCCCTCTTATACAGACCACATCTCGGAATACTTGGGCGACCTGCAGGATGTTGAGGGGATGAAGAGGTAGGTGACACGATTATTCCAGAAACAATCCCTACTGCTACAAGAAGTTTGTGATAGGGTGGAAGATGATAAGGCCGAGGCAGAGGAGCAGTTCGCGGTGCTAGAGGGCATGAGGCGTCCAGATGACGGTGATGGGACAAATTCTCTGGTAGTGCACATTACGCTGGCGAAGGAATGGCTCAGGCATGCCACAGAGCAGGTTGACCTGGCTCAGCAGGAATTACAGGCGGTTCGCGAGTACTTCTACCCTCGGGTACCTCCCCGATCCGGGACGCGGGGGCGGGGCAGGTGGAAATGGATCCAGTACTGAACCACATGCCCCTTCCTTGCTACCAGTCGCTAGGCTCGGGTCACACCTGTACTTGGATCAGCCCGCATGATAGGGCTATGAAATTTTACTCGTCTTTTCTCAGGACGTCGAACTTTTCTTATTTGCAACTATTTGAGACTTCTCGCCCGCTGATGGGCTTATGTTTGTGTGTATTTTTCTCATAGCTTGTTACTACTTAGCTATATTTAGGCGAGTGCGGACGAGGTACCCATGCTCGCCAACCCCCTCCTTAGGCGTGTGCGAGACTGTTGGGTTTACTCGCCCTTTTGCCGAGTGTGAGGCAGCACAACTCACCCGCCTCTTTGGCGGACGCGAGTCAATGCTTGCTCGACTCTTGGGCATATGCGAGTTAGCACAGCTCACTATCGAGCATGGTCGTAGCGAGTTGTAGGGAACTATTGGCGGGCCCAGAAGCTGAAGCGTCCGGGCGTATTTTTGCTATCCAAACATTTCCCGCCTGTTGGGTCTATTGACCCCAATATTCCAGATTTTTAAGAATACAAACGGGTCAATGACATACACACATAATGTATTTGATGTGTGCTTTAGTTCATGCATGCAGGTAGTCCATAATTGGACAAGTAAAGAAAAATGAGTTGGGCAGTTAACTCAAATTTCGTCGAACTCAGCTCAGTGTTCGTCGAAATCAGCTTACTGATAGTCGAGCTCAACTCAGCATAAGCTTAAGAAATCAGGATACAAAATTTGTCGAACTTAGCTCGAAGTTCGTCGAGCTTAGGTTACAGTTCATCGAGCTCAGCCCAATGCTTGTCAAGCTGAAGCAAGAGAAAAATTTACTAAGGCAAAAAGCGCTGAGAGCGCTGAGAAGAACAAAGTTCATCGAGCTCAGTTTGCGGTTCGTCGAGCTCAGCTTAAATCTTGTCAAGCTAAAGCCAAAAAATCTGTCTAAGGCATAAACGCTAAGACCATTGAGAAGAAGGCGTTGAGACCGCTGAGACAGCTAACACAGTTGGGAAGATAGCGTTGAGACAGCTGAAGACAACTGAGAAGATGACGTTAAGACAGCTGAGACAGCTGAGGAGATGGCGTTGAGACAGCTAAGACAACTGGGAAGATGACATTGAGATAGCTGAGACAGCAGAAACAAAGTTAGCTAAAAATTTTCTAAGTCAAGAAACGTTGAGTGAAGCAAGTTCACTCACCCCTTCTAAATAAATCAGGAAGCGCTGAGACAGGCAAGAGGTAAACAGCTGAGAACAAAATTAGCTGGATTTTTTCTAAGTCTAGAAGCGTTGAGTGAAGCAGGTTCACTCAGCACTTCTAATGAAGAGAAAAGTGCTGAAACAAAGAATTGTCTCAGCTGATAAATGAAAAACCGTTGAGACCGCTGAGACAAATCCGCTGAGACAGTTCAAGTGCAAAAACCGCTGAAACAACAGATAATAGGAAAACACTGAGATAAAGGATTGTCTCAGTTAATAATGGAAAACCGCTGAGACCACTGAGACAAAGCCTCTGAGACAAAGCCAGGAAATTTTCTAAGTCCAGAAGCGCTGAGAGCCAAGGCTGATGGCGTTGAGTGTCTTAACACTACTCAACGCTTAATGAGATTCAGGAAAATTTTTTAAGTCTAGATGTTGATGACCACTGCTGACATCATCAAAGTCAAAATTTCAAGAATCCATTGCGGGAAAGCTGCTATAGCGCTGAAAGATGTTTTGTCCCTTTCTGATGGAGTTGGCGTTCACCAATCCTTGGTGGGGCCACATACTATGTTGTCGTTGATTCAAATCAACGCGTATAAAAGGGGAAACAGTAAAGCGATTAGGGTTAACGAATCAAACGAACAGAAAGAGAAATTGAAAGAGGCGGTTGAACATTTACTTCTGATCAAGCTTGAAATCTGAAGTCCAGCCAAGATAACCTGAAGGCAAAGATGGATAGCTGAAGCTCTTCAAGCTCAACAAGGTTGTTCTTTACAGAATAGTTTAGTTGATTCATCGCATCAGCAAGGTGTAAGCTGCTCATTAGTATAACAACATAAAGTGATAGCTGTAGAAGAAGGTTGATTCCTTCTACAACAAGTGTGCTGGACTGAAATCTGCTCAGTCCAGCAAAGTTGACTCAGAGTTATTTCTCTGAGTCTGTTATTTTATTCTTCTTCACTTACTATTTTATTTCTTGTAGGATTCAGGTTACTGAATCTGAGTGTAGGGCACTTTGTGCCTGAGCTGTAAGTGACAAATTTATCACTGAGGTAGGTGCCCTGTTGGGACACTAAGGTAGGATCCAAGTGAGGATCTGAGCTGTAGGGCTTAAGTGCCTGAGGTAGGAGAGTGCTGCTCTCTGAGTGTAGGGCTTTTGTGTCTGAGGTAGGTGACAAGCTTGTCACTGAGCTGTAGGTGCCTGGAGGGGAACTGAGGTAGGTACCTGGAGGGGTACTGAGTTGTAGGAGTGCTGCAGCACTCTGAGAGTAGGGCCATGTGCCTGAAGTTATAGGGCTGAAAAGGCTGAGCTGTAGGCCTTAGATATAAGGCTGAGGTAGTATAACGCCCCCACTCATGTGACGAGTGGGGGAGTTACAGGTAGGTGGCTTGCGGGTCACTGAGTGTAGGAGCTCTGTAGAGCTCTGAGGTAGGATCCTTTGGGATCTGAGGTAGGGCTGTCCTCCCAGCCTAAGTGTAGGGCTTAACAGCCTGAGGTAGGTGGTCAGCTGACCACTGAGTGTAGGCCCCTGTGGCTGAGAAGTGAGTCTTAGAGGAGACTTGAAGATCCTGCAGTATCTGAGGTGTAAGCTCTTAGGAGTAATTTGGAGGAGTTTGTGCTGAGTCCAACAAATAAGCTTGGATAGGTGAAGAGGGAAAGTGGATGTACCCAATTGGGGAACCACTATAAATTCTGGTGTTTGCTGTGTGTGCTTGTTTTTCTCTGTGATTGCAAGACTTAAGGAAAAGCTCTAGTTAACATAATTTGAAAACAACAAAAGATATAATAAAAGCTCAAAGACCTATTCACCCCCCTCTATGTGATTAGCTAACCTAAAGTTGAATAACTTTCAAGTGATATCAGAGGAAGATTACTCAAAAAGGATTTAACAATCTGAGTATACCTCCATGGCTAGCTAAAAGATAAGAAATGGAGTCTGGTGTAAACTACAAGGAATTAGGAGCCATGAAGTTGCCAATCTGCATAAAGGAAGGGTTTGGGCTTTGGAAGGAAAGGGTCAGGATGTTCATGAACGCTGCTGACCCTAGGATCTTCATCATAGTCAAAGAGGGACCCTTCATCCCCATGAAGATCTCAGTTCTGAATGCCAACATCCAGACTCCTAAATCATATGAAGAAATGAACAAGGATAAGCTCCTCCTTGCCTCCATGGACAAGAGAGCTCAAAATATCATTAAAAGTGTAGTAGATGATCCTACATTCTAGAATTTGGTGCACTGCAAGACCTCGAAGGAGATGTGGGACACCCTAGTGGTGTTCATGGAGGCTTCAGAAGAGGTGAGGGATGACAGGAAATCCATGCTCAACCAGGAGTATGAGGCCTTCATACAAGGAAAGTCTGGGGGCATTGCTGAAAGTTTTGAAAGATTTTTCGGAACTGTTAATGAACTGAGTACTAATGGAAGGGTCTTCAGCACCTATGAGCTGAATGACAAATTTCTCAGGTCCCTCACCAAGGATTGAGACACAAAGATCTGTGCCATCAGGGAGATGGGCAGACTAGCAGACACACCACCTCCAACACTCTTTGGAAAGCTACTGTCCTATGAGATGCAACTTGCTGTAAGGAAGGAAGAAGAAGAGAAGACCAGCAAGTCACAGAGCAATGAGAAATCTATGGCTTTCAAAGCTGATGCTTCAACCAGGAGCAGAAGGAAGATCTCTCCAGTGAGGAGAACTGTTGTGTCAAAATCTGAGAGCTCCAGGTCCAGCTCATCTGACAGCCATATATCTGATGAGGACCTTGCTGCCTTCTCCAGGCAGTTTCAGAAATTCATGAAGAAGGGGCATTGGAAGAACATAAGGCCTTCTTCCTCCGCTCAACACAGAAGTAAATCTTCTAAGGAGGACAGGTATGCTCCTAACTCTAATAAACAATCTTCCTCTAACATTATTTATTTTTGCTGCAACAAACCTGGGCATGTAATTACTGTCTGACCAGTAAAGAGGAAAGAAGAAAGAGTGAAGAAGCAACATAAGGGAAAGAAGAAAGAGAAGTCCCTAGTGGCCGAGAAAGAGAAGACCTGGTCTGACTCTTCCTCTGAGTCAGACAGTGAAGAAGATGAAGCCTACATTGGGCTTATTGTTGTTGCTGAAGAAGAGTTCCCTGCTACTAGAATAGGGATCAGGGCCCCTCTGTCACACTTAGATAGTGACTCAGAGGTGGATGAAGATGAGGAAGGAGATGCTCAGTGCCATGGATTGATGGCAATGATAGATGAAGAAAGCAGTCGGGATCTGCCTGGTCATTCTTAGGTACTTACTAAACCACATTCTTTTATTTCTAGTCATGAGGCTGACTCAGTCTTTGAAGCTCAATCATCAAGAGATGAAGGATATTCAGACTCTGAGGATGATGTAAACTCCATAATTTCCAAGTATGTAGAACTTCTTGAGGCTTTCAAGAAATGCAAGCTACTTGCAAAGAGGCAGGCAAAAGAGCTTCTTAGTCCTAAAAGCAAGTGTGAAGACCAAGAAAAAGCCCTCACTGACATGGCTGCACATGCAGGCCAGCTCAAGGAAATCATTGACAATGAGTCTGTGGTAAGAGTCTCAAATGAAAAACTTATCCAAAAACTTGAAAATGATCTCTTAAATAAGAAATTACTGGTGACAAAATTTTCTAAGCCAAACACTGTGCTACACTTAATTGATACCCACCTTACCCAAGCTCGTAAGAAAGGGTTGGGATTTAAGAGACCTGCTAGACCTTCCAATCCAAGAGGAAAGGGAAAAGGGAAGGCACCAGTAGTGCCTCTAGCCTCACTACCTCAAATTCCTTTTCAGAGAGTGTTGTTGCCTTCTAACTTGTATGACCATGAAAGCTGTTATGGTCACTGGGAGAACGGCAGATCCACTGGTATGGACTAATGTGGCCCCAACCATGGTGGAAGGTATAGCCACGTTAAAGCCTTTAAGGCTGCCAATGAGGAAATCCAAATGGCCCATCCTGGACCATTTGTTTTTGGTGCCCCAGCCCCAAAACTCAAAGATATTGCTGCTGCTAAAAATCTAAATCATCCAATAAAAGTTGTAACTTAAGGTGAGTCTTCTGATTGGGATGAAATGACCATCTCAGATGCTATCAGATGCATGTTAGCTGAAAAGAGACATGCAGCTGGTGATTCTCAGAGAAGACCAACACAGCCAGCTGAAAGACTGTCCTTCAGTCAAATTACTGCTGAAAGAAGGCAAAAGTATAGTGCAGCACATCTCCCCACTGTTCAGGAAGCAATATAGTCAAATGTTGGTCCCAAACAGAAAAGGAGATATAATATCTATGAGTGCTGCTGTTATGGCAAAGTGGGCCACTATGTTGTAGATTGCTGACACAATCCCTCAGTGTCTAGAGGTTGCCAACCTGTCAGGAATTCTGCAGGAAGGCAGGGTTATTTCAAGGCTAATGTGAACCTAGGACCCAACAGAAATTAGGGTCCTAAGGTAAGGTGACTTGCATTCTTTTCAAGTTAGTTCAAGTACCAAATCGCCTAAATGGTACTTGGACAGTGGATGTTCCAGACATATGACTGGAACAAAGGAGCTATTGAAGGAGTACACTCTAGTAAAGAATGGAACCAAGGTCATTTATGGAGGCTCAGACAAGGGGATAACCAGAGGCTATGGTAACATCTCAAATGACATAATCACCATCACAAAGGTGGATTATGTGGAGGGGTTGCAACACAACCTCATAAGCATAAGCCAACTATGTGATCTTGGTAATGACATTTCCTTCCACAAGGATAAGTGCCACATCAAGAGGTTAAGTGACCAAAGTGTCATCTTAACAGGCACTAGGAGTGAGAATGTTTATTGCTTAGAAAATAGTTCCCCTCTATGCCTAGTTGTAGATGAGAAAGTCTCATATTATGTCCAGTGGCATAAGAGACTGACTCATCTGACTTATAAGACCATTGGTCAGCTCTTCAGTGATGAGCTTGTTAGGAATGGTCCCAAAATAAAATGCTCCAAGGAGGGTATCTGTGCTGCTTGCCAAAAGGGTAAGCAGACTAAGACCACTTTCAAGAGCATTGGGGCCAAGGACTCTGTGAGATGCTTGTATCTCCTACATATGGACTTGTTTGGTCATATGCTAGTTTATAGTCTAGGTAGGAAGTTCTACACCCTTATGGTGGTTGATGACTATTCCAGGTTTACTTGGGTGTTCTTCCTTAGAAGAAAGGATGAAACCCTTGAAGTCTTCACAAATTTTGTCAGGTAAATTCAGAATGAGCTTGCATGCTCTGTGGTCAGAATGAGAAGTGACCATGGAACTGAGTTTCAGTCTGCTGCTATGACTACATTCTGTGAAGAACAAGAGATTCATCAACAGTTCCCCTCTCCAAGAATGCCCCAGCAAAATAGGTTAGCTGAGAGGAAAAATAGAACTCTCATAGAAGCTGGGAGAACACTATTGAGTGACACTTCTCTCCCTGAATATTTCTGGGCTGAGGCAGTTAACACTGCATGTCATGTGCTTAATAGGGCTTTTATCACCAAAGGCCACAAGAAGACTCCCTATGAGATCTTGAAGGGAAGAAAACCAAACATTTCCTACTTCAGGATCTTTAGTTACAATTGTTTCATTCTGGACAATGGTAAGTCAAAAATGACTAAGTTTGCTGTCAAATCTCATTAGGGGATATTTGTTGGGTACAATAACAATAGTATGACATATAGAGTCTATAACTTGACAAATCAAGTTGTAGAAGAGTCTGTCCATGTAGTACTTGATGAGTCATGCATGATTGACAGTGAGCTGTCAAGCTCTTTGCCTAGCTCTGCAGGAACAGAAGTCATGATGGAAAAGCTCTCCATAAAAGATAAAGACCCAGCTTTGCAAGAAGATTGTGGTGAGGGATGCTGTCCAGAGGAAGCACAGGGCAGTCAAGCTGGAAATGAAGACCAACCTGCTGCAAAAAATGATAATCAGCAGGAAGCAGTCAGACTGCCCCCAGCAGTCAAATATCTTAGAGATCATCCTCCAGAGCAGATAATAAGTGAGGCTAGCCAAGGTGTACAGACCAGAAGCAGGAGTCTCAACACAGCACTCTATTCCATCTTTCTGTCACAAGAAGAGCCCAAGAAATTTGAAGAAGCAAATCAAGACCCATTCTGGATTGGTGCAATGTAGGAAGAACTGAACCAGTTCAAAAGGTGCAAGGTCTGGAAGCTGGTTCCCAAACCAAATGGACTCAATGTCATTGGAGTCAAGTGGATTTTCAGAAATAAACTTGATGAAAATGACATTGTAGTCAAGAATAAAGCCAGACTGGTGGCCAAAGGGTATAGAAAGGAAGAAGGGATTGATTATGATCAAACCTTTGCCCCAGTTGCAAGGTTGAAAGCAATCAGACTGTTCCCTGCATTTGCAGCCTTCCAGGGATTCAAGGTATTCAAGTTGGATGTCAAGTTAGCCTTCCTGAATGGAGACTTAAATGAAGAGGTTTATGTAGAGCAGCCTCCAAGTTTTATTGACTTTAACTCTCCTACTGCTGTATATAGACTTAGGAAAGCTCTTTATGGGCTTAAGCAAGCCCCAAGAGCATGGTATGAGACATTGTCTACCTTCCTCATTGAGAACAAATTCTCAAGGGGGAAGATAAAAAAGACCCTATTCCTAAGGGAATCTAAGGGCAAGATCATCCTAGTCTATATTTATGTTGATGACATAATATTTGGCTCTACTGATGACAACCTCTGCAGGAAGTTTGTAAAACTTATGCAGGGAAGTTTGAGATGAGTAGTATGGGTGAATTAAAGTTTTTCTTGGAACTCCAAGTAAAATAGACTGATGATGGTCTATTCGTATCCCAGTCAAAATTCACTAGGGAGATAATCAAGAAATATGGCATGGAGAATGCTTCCACCATAAGAACTCCCATGAGCCCAAGTATGCCTATAGGCAAAGATGATCCAGGGAAGCATATTGATCAAACTTTGTATAGAGGTATAGTTGGCTCCCTTCTCTACCTCACAATAAGTAGGCCTGACATTATGTATGCAACATGTGTCTATACTAGGTATCAGGCCTGCCCTAAAGAGTCTCACTATACTGCTGTGAAAAGAATCTTGAGATATCTTAAGGGCACCCCAGATCTTGGCCTATGGTACCCCAGGAATGAGAATTTGAACTAACTGGCTATTCAGATGCAGATTTTACAGGCTGCAAGGAGGACAGGAAAAACACTTCAGGCTCCGGTAAATTTCTAGGTGGAAGGCATGTCTCTTGGAGCAGCAAGAAACAGACAAGTGTAGCAATCTCAACAGCAGAGTCAGAGTATATTTCAGCTGGAAGCTGCTGTGCTCTGTTGCTGTGGATTCAGCATCAACTTCAAGACTACAATGTTCAGATAAGTAGAACTCCACTCTTTTGTGATTCTACAAATGCAATTTCTATAGCTAGGAATCTTGTCTCCCATAACAGGACTAAACATATAGAAATTAGGTATTATTTCATTAGAGAATATGTGAAAAGGGAAGACATCTCCCTTAAGTTTGTCTCCAGAGACAAGCAAGTGACTGATATCTTCACTAAGCCACTAGATGAAGCTAAGTTCAACACCTTCAAATTTGAATTAGGCATGTTGAATCTTGTGTATCTTCAATTCTCTCTTCTACCATATGTTGCATTGCTTATTTTGCACGTAGAACAAGCTCTTCCTCCAGATACTGAAGATGGTGTACAACTGTTGAGGGGGAGCTAGCCCAACAGCTAAGATAGATAGGGGGAGAACAACCTATCAGTATGCTCCATATTACAGAAGTCAAAAAGGGGGAAAAAAGAAGTCAAGGGCTGAGAAGCACAGCCAAGTGGAACTGTAAGGATGACAGCATGCCAGGGGGAGTAAGTAATTTTCCACAGGCTGGAGAAATGGTAACACTTATACTATTAAATTTTGTTATGATGAAATGTTATGTTGTCAATGACCTGTATTGTTTTGACTTCTTCAAATAGAGTGAGATTGTTGGGTCTATTGATCCCAATATCCCAGATTTGTAAGAAGACGAACGGGTCAATGACATACACACATAATGTATTTGATGTGTGATTTAGTTCATGCATGTAGATAGTCCATGATTGGACAAGTAAAGAAAACTGAGTTGAGCAGTAAACTCAAATTTCATCGAACTCAGCTCAGAGTTTGTCGAAATCAACTTATTGATCATCGAGCTCAACACAGCATAAGCTTAAGAAATCAAGATACAAATTCGTTGAACTTAGCTCGAAGTTTGTCGAGCTCAGCCCAACACTTGTCAAGCTGAAGCAAGAGAAAAATTGACTAAGGCAAAAAGCGCTGAGAAGATCAAAGTTCGTCGAGCTCAGTTTGCGGTTCGTCGAGCTCTGCTCAAAGCTTGTCAAGCTAAAGCCAGAAAATCTGTCAAAGGCATAAGCGCTGAGACCGCTGAGAAGAAGGCATTGAGACCGCTGAGACAACTGAGACAGCTGGGAAGATAGCGTTGAGACAGCTGAAGATAACTGAGAAGATGACGTTGAGACAGTTGAGACAGCTGAGAAGATAGCGTTGAGACAACTGAGATAACTGAGAAGATGGCATTGAGATAGCTGAGATAACAGAAACAAAGTTAGATGGAAATTTTCTAAGTCCAAAAGCGTTGAGTGAAGCAAGTTCACTCAACGCTTCTAAATAAAGCAGGAAGCGTTGAGACAGTCAAGAGGTAAACAACTGGGAACAAAATTAGATGGAATTTTTCTAAGACCAGAAGCGTTGAGTGAAGCAGGTTCACTCAATGCTTCTAATGAAGAGGAAAGCACTAAAATAAAGAATTGTCTCAACTGTTAAATGAAAAACAGCTGAGATCGCTGAGACAAATCCGCTGAGACAGTTAAAGTGCAAAAACCGCTGAGACAGCAGATAAGAGGAAAGCGTTGAGACAAAGGCTTATCTCAGCTAATAATGGAAAACCGTTGAGACCGCTGAGACAAACCCAGGAAATTTTCTAAGTCCAGAAGCGCTGAGAGCCAAGGCTGATGACATTGAGTGTCTTAACACCACTCAATGCTTAATGGGATTCCGGAAAATTTTCTAAGTCCAGATGTTGATGACCATTGCAGACGTCATCAAAGTCAAAATTGCAGGAAGCCATTGCGGGAAACCTGTTACAACACCGAAAGATATTTTGTCCCTTTCTGATGGAGTTGTCACTCACCAATCCTTGGTGGGCCCATATACTATGGTGTCGTTGATTCAAATCACGCATATAAAAGGTGAAACAGTATAGCGATTAGGGGTAACGAATCAAATGAACAGAAAGAAAAATTGAAAGAGGCGGCTGGACATTTACTTCCGATCAAGCTTGAAAGCTGAAGTCCAGCCAAGATAGCCTGAAGGCAAAGAAGGATAGCTGAAGATCTTCAAGCTCAGCAAGGTTGTTCTCTATATAACAGTTTAGCTGATTCATCTCATCAGCAAGGTGGAAGCTGCTCATTAGTGCAACAACGTAAAGTGATAGTTGTAGAAGAAGGCTGATTCCTTCTACAACAAGTGTGCTGGACTGAAATTTGCTCAGTCAAACAAAGTTGACTCAGAGTTATTTCTCCGAGTCATTTATTTTATTCTTCTTCACTTACTATTTTATTTTCTGTAGGATTCAGGTTACCTGAATCTGAGTGTAGGACACTTTGTGCCTGAGCTGTAGGTGATAAATTTGTCACTGAGGTAGGAACCCTATTGGGGCACTGAGGTCGGATCCAAGTGAGAATCTGAGCTACAAGGCTTAAGTGCCTGAGGTAGGAGAGTGCTGCTCTCTGAGTGTATGGCCTTTATGCCTGAGGTAGGTGACAAGCTTGTCACTGAGTTGTAGGTGCCTGGAGGGGCACTGAGGTAGGTACCTAGAGGGGTACTTAGTTATAGGAGTGTTGCAGCACTCTGAGAGTAGGGCCTTGTGCCTGAAGTTGTAGGACTGAAAAGACCGAGCTGTAGGCCTTAGAGATAAGGATGAGGTAGGTGGCTTGCGGGTCACTGAGTGTAGGAGCTCTGCAGAGCTCTGAGGTAGGATCCTTTGGGATCTGAGGTAGGGCTGTCCTCCCAGCCTGAGTGTAGGGCTTAACAGCCTGAGGTAGGTGGTCAGCTGACCACTGAGTGTAGTCCCCTGTGGCTGAGAAGTGAGTCTTGGAGGAGACTTGAAGATCCTGCAGGATCTGAGGTATAGTCTCTTAGGAGCAGTTTGGAGGAGTTTGTGTCAAGTCCAACAAATATGCTTGGATAGGTGAAGAGGGAAAGTTGATGTACCCAATTGGGGAACCACTATAAATTCTGGTGTTTGCTGTCTGTGCTTGTTTTCCTCTATGATTGCAGGACTTAAGGGCAAGCTCTTGTTAGCATAATTTGAAAACAACAAAAGATATAATAAAAGCTCGAAGATCTATTCACCCCCCCCTCTAGGTGGTAGCTAACCTAAAGTTGAATAACTTTCACCGCCGGCGGGACATTTTCCCGCCCATTCCTTTCCTATAAACGGAATGTACAATACTTATTCAATAAGAACAATACAAATGACAGAGGGGTGACCGTTGACCAAAGACCAGTTGTACAAAAACCCTACACAACTTTCCATCATCTTGTCATTAGCTTGCCTAGTCTCCTACCTAACTCGTCGGATACTTTCTTCGGACTCCTTTGAGGTGTTTCGGCTACTTCTTCTGAGTGCTACATCATCTTCTCAGGAGCTCATCCAACATTGCTAGCGACTTGATCAGGTTTGTGTATGGGTAACATCAACCCATGCACTAATAATTAATTGGGTGCCACCACTATCTAGTTTCAACTATTTATAAATACAACCTAGTGGTACATAAAATTAGCGGCGGATCCAGAAAATTAAAAATGGGGGTGCACAAATTTTTTTTAATATATCACCGGATTCTAAAAATTTTAACATGACGGGATAATCATCAACTTTCTTCAAATTTTTTTTGGAACGTTTTCATTTTATCGGAGTTGTTTCTCCCTCATCTGACCACCTTTTTGACGTATAAGTAGTCAAAATTCATTGGCTTGACGAGAAGAATCCAAATACACTAAATATTTTGAAAAATAATGGAGGGTCAGTGTCCCTCGGGCCCCCCTCTGGATCCGCCCCTGCATGAAATGAAAAGACATCTAGCTCTCACTGCTCCCAAGGGTATTCACTTTATTGCTAGTGAACTCGCCTTTCTCTTCCATGAACTCAGCTTAGCTTTGGTTTATGAGGGTGAGTTTTTATACATGACTCTTATGTGTGTGACGGGACCTCCATGTTACAGCTTATAGATTAATTGTATTTATATAAAGTACATACCCTCGATCTCCTGCTAGCTTGTTCCAAGCCCGTGCTAGAGTTTTCCCTCTTTCTTCGATTTATTCCAGTGTTATGTTCTAGGTTTCAACGACTAACGACTAGTGTCTTCCTATCGAACGACTAGTATCTCCCCATTTTTCTTTAAAAAAATGGTAATAATTGATCCCAATTAAATTAGAGTCAATGAGTGATTATACAAGTCAAAATGGCTGGCTTGAGATCGATCAAATCCATGCATGTGTAGACTTGATCCATCCAAGGGAATGAAGCACTTAAGCAGCTACTCCAATTGTGGGCACGTGGACACCTTTTTTTTGCCCGTTGAAGGCATATATTCACAGGAACTGACACGTGGGCAGGACTTTGAAGTGTGTGTGTGTACTTGAAGTGCAGGACTTTGGCTTTATTCCGGCTTGATTGGTGGTGGTGGAATATATCTTTAATTAATATTTATATTATTATATATATATTATATGCATGTATATGTATGCACGAGACTAGAACGATAACGCCGGAAATGTCAATTTTAATACTTTTGCTCTCTTTTTTGTACTTTCAGAAGATTCCCTTCCACCATTAATTATTAAGTACACATTCCTTTCTTGCTTTCTTGACTCTTTGTATATATGTAGTGACAGTGTTGAAACCCGGATACTGGTTTAACTGAGTTTAGACTGGGTGGGAACAGTTCTAGTTACTTGTCCCGCCGTCGGGAGCACAGGGGTCGCCTGTTCAAGCCAGGATTCGACCATAACTGGTTCAAGTGTTTGCCCACGAATAGACCCGACGAGCTGCTGCGTGGAGGTCTCACCGCTCACCCGGAAGTGCTCGTCGCGTCTTCCCCTCCCAAAGCCAGAAGTTGGGCCCGACACCTTGGATGACACGGAGCAAGAGTTCGCCGAAAACCAGAAGCTCTAGGAGGGCGGGTCCGCCTCTCCAAGGTGATTTGAGGGTCTATTTATAGGCAAACCCCAAAGCAGAGGTAAAATCGTACTTTTCGACCAGCAAATAGTGGCCTCCGCCTTTTGATTTTTGCTATTTGCACCCCTCATTGGTCTGCGAATAGCGAAATCTCGCTGTTAGGGATGGTTATGGGTAGATCAGATTAATCGGCGAATAGGCAAAACATCACGTTGAAAGTTCCTTCATCTGAGGCGAGCTGGAGATGGGCTCGCATCGCTAATCGGGGCTGCCCGTTTCACTAGGGCTAATCTGAGGCGAACAGGAGATGGGCTCGCCTCACTAACCGGGGCTGCTCGCCTCGCTAACCGGGGCTGCCCGCTTCGCGAGGGCCTGTTGTTCGGAGCTTTCTTTGGCGAGCTGATGCCTGGCCGGTGAGGCCGGCTCGCCGTGCCTCAGCAAGGCATGGGCTCGCCTAGCTTGACCTGGGTTCACCCGCCCGGTCCATCCTTCGATGTTTGGCTAGTCTGGACCGAGGTCATTAAATTGGGGTTGTACACAATCTCTGCTTATTTGCGAGCTCGCTAGAGGTGAGAAAGAAATCATCCAACCTTGATTTGGCGAGCCCGTCTGATGCTTTCTTAAGTCGTACCACACAACACCCCCCCCGCTCTATTAATATAGGGGGAGGGGTGTGACCCTTCCTCGGCTCCTACTCCTGGTCGTAACGCTGTTCACCTGTCCTCAATGAACTCGCCCGCCCGAGATGACGATGAGGTTGCCACCCTTCTCGGCCTGATTGGAGGTCCTCCTCCGAAAACACCGCGTGATCTCCGGATTGGAGAACCAGATCGACTTCGCGGTGGTCAGGCTGACACGAAGCCGACGAGCTCCTCGAAATTGTCCTCCGCCCTGCCTCCGCGGTGCACGCCACCGCCAGGTACAGGGGCCCCTGCGGGCGACGCGAGCTAACTTTCTTCGGAAGACCGTCGTTCTGCCATTTTGGAATGCGACTTGTTCTTTTATTTTCCTTGATGACATGCCTTTGATCGCGTTGCCCCTTTGAACCCTTAGGTTGACGATGATGTCGCATTCATTGTTGATTAGATGAATCAGCTGCCTTGTCCTTCAAAGAATAAACTTGCTGAACTGGAAAAGAGGTTCAGCTATCTTTTTCAGCCATGCTGGCTTGCACTGCTGGACTTGGCTTTCAAGCTTGTTGGAGAAGATGAAGTCCAGCCCCCTCTATTTTCCGTATTTCTTCATTTTTTTTATTAACCCTAGTCCCCTTTTTTCTCTGCTTTTTATATCAGTTGATTTGAATCAACAACACAATTTGAGTGTGGGCCCACCAAAGGATGGTCAACGCCACCTCCCTCAAAAGAGGGCAAATAGTAGCTTCCGATGCTACTGTACCTTTCCTGCAACGACATGAACAATTTTGACTTTGTTGACTTCTGGTGACGTTAGCAGTGGTCATCCGGTGCTGCTGTAACTTTCCCGCAACGACACGAAATACTTTGACTTGTTGACTTCTGGTGACGTCAGCAGTGGTCATCACTTTCTGGACTTAGAAAAATTTCCAGAAATCATTAAGCGTTGAGTGATATTAAGTCACTTAACGCCAGCTGACTTGGCTCTTCATTAGAAGCATTGAGTGAACCTGCCCCAACACTCCTAGACTTAGAAAAATTTCACTGGCCTTATATTAGTAGTTCTTTCTCAACTGTCTCAGTAGTTTCATCTTCACAGCTGAGACTATCTCCTGTCTCATCGGTTTCTTCTTAACTATCTCAACGCTTTCTTCTTCATTAGAAGCATTGAGTGAAGCTGTTTCACTCAACGCTTCTGGACTTAGAGAATTCCTGCTTGCTTTGTCTCAGCGGTTATGCTGAGACATTCTTCTCATCTGTCTCAGCTGTCTCAGCGGTCTCAATGCTTATGCTGAAACATTCTTCTCAGCAGTCTCAGCAGTCTCAGCGGTCTCAACGCTTTTGCCTTAGTCAAATTATCTAACTTTCAGCATACTTTCTTTGTTCACCTGTCCAATCAAAGACAACATGCATACATGAACTAAAGCACACATCAAATACATTATGTCCCTTAACATGATTGGCGATGCCTCTTCAAATCTTGAGGAACATTGTAGGGTACAATTCCCAACAATCTCCCCCTATTTGAAGAAGGTAGAACACTCATTCATGCTAGGGTGCATTAACACAAAAAGTATCATGAAGGGCCTAATAAGACATTATCAGGACAACTAGCGATCTCAGTACAGGATAACTCCGCCTAGATGAGATGGCTTAACACTATGATTGAATAACCAATAATACAGGTGAATTTTCAATCATTGACAATGTAACAGTATGATTAACAACAAAAGCTTTATTAATCATAGACAAGGTAAACATTATGATTAAGATATACCTAATCATTAACTAATTTAGAGAGCCTTAGTCAAACAACAGTAGGCAAAACTTGTGATTATAAGATATCTATGAAAGAACAACATATTCATTAAACACAGATATATAAATGAGAATTACATGCATATTTGTCACATCAATATAGTCAAGACCAACTCATATTTATTTTATTGATAGAGATTTGAAATTGCTACACTGTTGATATGCATTACAAGCATCCTTGGTAGCAACTGTCTTCTTCAAGTTTTTACCTTTGTTCTTCTGCCGTCTGAAGTAAAGCAATGGCTTTGGAATATATCTGGGAGGCATTTTCTTAGGGTTGCTCTTCCTTACCAGATTTTCTTTGAATACTCTTTCCCTTAGGAAATTTCTTTCCAAATGATTTATCCATTCCTCAGAAGGATATACACTATCAATGTTCTTTAAGACTTGTCCATGTCTTACCCAAGCATTTATAATGATGGATTCAGAGGCATCACTTAGCTGTTCATAATTTGGATCATCTATTTTCTCAACTCTCCTCTTTGTCATGAACTTTTCAGTCATCTGAGTTCCTTTCCTTTTTCTTTTGGCTGAAAGTTGTGCATCCTGTGCAACTCTAGCTTGTGTTGGGAAGTCTAGGTTCTCTGGCCTCTTTTTATCCAGTAGGGGCAAGAGTAGTGTCACCCTGGTGCCCTGAATTACATTGAAGGCTTGATCTTCAATGAGTCCTACTGTCTTAGCATGGCTTCTCTCCCCCTTTCTGCCTTCTTCAAAGATGGTCTTTTGCAGTAAGGTGGTGTTGGCTTCATTTTTACTTGATATAGATTGGAATATTCTCTCATTGTCAGCAAGCAGCTCATCTTTCAGGAGTATTGCCTGCTCTATAGAGTGGATAGCAATATTGGTGACATGCTGATTTACATGATTTGTTGCACCCCTGATCACTTCATCAGTTGTACTCACATAATTCTTGACATATCCTATGTCAGCTTTAGAGAGTTTTTGGCTTGTTTCATGGGATTTCATGAGGGTGGTCAGCTCTATGCCAGCAGTTCCAGCCATATCAAACCAGGTGGTGACCTGTTTGTTTAAGTGAGAGATTTCTTCTTTATTTTCCTTAACTTCATTTAATAATTCATCCCTTAGCTTGGCAACTGATTGATCAACGTACTCCTTGATAGTTTTGGTCTGAGCATCCAGGAGTGCTTTGATATGGTTTAGGAGTAACTCATTAGAGATTTGGGTAGAGGGTGGTTGGCTTAATGGAGGAGGGACTTCTGTCAGAGCAGGGACCTGTGAAGACTCCCCCTCAACTACAACACCTATAGAAGGAGCCATTTCCTTAGTTAAAGCTGTATTAGCACTATTAATTAAGAGGGTATGAGCATTACCTGTTTTGAGTGCAGACTCAACCACTTTGTTTACAACTTGGTCCAAGGTAGTCATATCCATCTGATTATGCTCCCCCTCAGACTGAGCATCCTTTTCTGGGCTTGGCCCATCAAGATAATTATCTAATGCCTCAAGAGGCTCACGGTTATCTTCTGCAGCAGGGATAACTTCAACTACAACTACATCATCAGTATCAGCCATATCTACATCATCTTCTGCAGCAAATTCTTCTTCAGTAGCATTCTTTGAAACTTATCATGACCTAGGGCTGGCATGGATTTTATTAACATGCACACCAGTGTCCTGGAGTTGAATGTTTGTTGAGGAGAGACTCAGGGTTATGTCTATCTGCATACCAACATCAGCAGGGGGAAATTCCTAGCTCAGGTTCAGAGCATGAGGAAATGTCTACTTCAGTAATTTGCTGTCTTTTATCCCTTGAGGAGTCCTTTGTTGTTGAAGGTTGGCTCTTGGGTAAGATCCTAGTGAATCTATTCAATGTCTTTATATTCATTCTTTTCAGGTAGTGAATCTTCACTCCATGTTCCTGCTTGAATGTTTCGGGGTAGGTGTTCACTAGATACAAAGAAAATTTTTGCCCATGTTTGGAGTCTGTAGACAGTCTACTATTCTCTGGTTGATGAGAGAGGACCAAGGGGTCTTCCTGTTGAAGATTATCCTAGTCATAACTTCAAACATTGACCTGGAGATTGTGTCATGTTATCCAGGTTTGCAGATAAGAGCTTTCCCTACAATATCTGCTAGCAGTTTACCTCTCTGATTGAAGAACTTCCTCTTAAGAGTCCATGTTTTGGCATCACTATATCCACACCACCTGAGAGCACTGTCTCTGTCCGTGACGGTGGATTCTTCTTCCTCGTTATGGTTGATGGAGGGTAGATGAAGGGCTTTGCCTAGTCTCTTAGGGTTTACCTTAATCTTGATTCCTCAATCTTAGACTCGAGAGAGTTTTGAGAAGAAGACACTTTAATATTGGAGAAGAATTCTACAATCTCTTTTCTAAGAATAGTGGAGTGCTCAGAAAGTGTGTACTCCAAACCTGCGGTCTCAATCATTCTTAACACTACTTTAATCTCAGGTGAGGCATGACTGAATCCATCCCTCATAATTTCATAGCCCTCCTAGAGCTCCTTGGTGACATTTGGCGCCATTGAATCAGTGCGACAAGATGCTGAGAGGGTTTCGGTCTCGACAGCTAGGGTTAAGGTTTTTAAGAGTGGTTTGGCTTTTCGTTTCTTGTCGTCTTTATGTTTATAATGAAAAAGTTTAATTTCATTATCATTAGAATAATCAGTTAAACATTTTTAGCTTAAATTAGTACTATTCGGTCTTACGGTATGCGTTACACATCCTATTATGATACAGGGCATTTTCGCTTCTACTATACCTCTCCGCTTTTCTTTCATTTATTCAATGCCTGATTAATTTATGGCTTCCCTCACCATCTGGATGTACATTCTATTTGACACACCATTATTCAAATATTTTATCAATTTTAAATATTATGGAGACCTAACATGTTAATAAGCCAGTTTTATTAGCAACCTAATTATTCACTGATTTACAAGTTATTTGAGCTTGAGAGTAAGGGCTGCATAAGTTAATAGTGCAGATAAGTATGAAGAACAATTGAATCATTGTTATTTAACTAGTGTGCTTGATTAGGTTCATCCTAAGCACATCTAACTTAATTCATCAATTTGCAAACTTAGTCTCTATACAAGAGAGAGAGAGACTTACCTTGAGGCTTGCTAAATTTAGCTTTTGAGGATTACACACTTGACAGCCTCAATCATAGTTTATTGCTTTACGTGGAGCATATTCCTTGACCAATCATCTTGTCCCAGATATTTACCTGGAACATACATTGTCCAAATATCAAGTCTTGTCTAAATAGGTATTTGGACTATCCTGCAAAAAAGATTCATTTAACCTTAGGCACCCAATGTTTATTGGGTCCTAGGTTCTTGTTAGTATTATAAAACTTTTACCCAAGTCTCTGCCTGGGCTGAGCACCTTTCTATCCACTAGCCACATTCAGGTTGTGCCAACAATCGATGGCGAAGTGGCTCACTTTCCCACAACACCAACATTTATGAATGTTGTACCTTCTCTTCAGGACAATACAAAATTGCTATCCATGAGAGATGTGAGCAGCTCCAGACTTTGCTGGATGAGCATTGCATGATGTTGCTTCTCTTCCTGAGTGAAGGTGCTGAAGAACCAAATACAACTGGTCCAGGATGGGCCAATTGTATTTTTGGAGCCTGCCATCTAGTGGTCTCTCTCATCTCTTTAGATAAAGGATATTTGGATCCAAATCTAAATAACTTATCTTGAACATTATGGCTAGAGTGGACAACATCACTCCTTCTGAGATCATGTGTCTTCACCCCACTAGTAGAGCACACATTAGATTGATCCTTATGGAGTGGTGCAAACTTGACAGTTTTAGAAGGTAAATTCACTTTTTGAAATACTGTTCACTTATCAGGGATATTTGATTTGACTTGATAATTTGTGTGATTAATACTCAGTTTCTCAGAGGTTTGATAAGTTACAGCTTTTGGCAACATACCAAGAGATTGAGAAGGGTTAATCACAATCCATAATCTTTCAGTAAATTTCTATTCTAGATATCTAATATGTTTACATTTTTCTTCTAGAACCTTGGTCTGACACTCAAGGTTTTTCTTGAGTTCAGACACCTCATAATATTTCTTATAAAACTTAATAGATCTATTGTTATAAAGAGTTTTATAAGGCCTGAGGACTTCAATCTCATTTGCTTGCCTTTTGGCAAGATTTCTGCTCTTCCTTAAAGCATATAGGAGCAGTCCATACTTATTAATCAATTGATTTACATCAGTCTCAGATTCTGAGCAATCTTTATCACAGGATGAAGATGAACCAGTATCTGTACTAGTTTCATAGTCAGAGGAAGATGAATAAATGGAGAGAGGATGTACCTTGAATGATTCTGCATGTACCTCTCTTCTTTCTTCTTCAGTTGTTGTCATCAGCCCTTGGCATCCATAGTCTTCTTCATCCCCCTCATTGTCACTGTCAGAGTGTGACAGTGGGGCTCCTATTCCTATCCTGGTAGCTGGATATTCCTTTTTTTCTTCTGGATCTGCATCAACAGAGATCAGCCCTATATAGGTTTCTTCTTCCTCATCTTCTGATTCTGAGGAGGAAGAATTTGTCCAACTTTTCTCCTTCTTAGCCACAAAGAACTTATCCTTCTTCCTATCCTTATGGTGATGGTGATGCTTCTTCTTCTTCTCATCTTCTTCCTTGTTCCTGATAGGGAAATCAACAATGACATGTCCAGCTTTGTTGTAAAAATAACAGATAACATTAGAAGAAATCTGTTTACTAGATTTAGGGTCATACCTGTACTTCTTGGAGGACTTCCTGTGATGAGATGATGAAGAGGGTCTGCTTTTCCAATTCTTGTTCTTCATGAACTTCTGAAATTTCCTGGAGAAGGCTGTAAACTCTTCATCAGTCATGTAGTTGTCTGAGGAACTCATCACAGACAATTTTGAGTTGGATTCAACTTCTCTCCTTGGTGGAGAAGGAGTTTTTCTTTTGCTCCTTCTTGGAGCTTCTACCTTGAGGGCCACTGTCTTATCCTTGGTCTTGGATTGACTTCCCTTCTCCGCTTCTTGTCTAGCAGCCAGCTGCATTTCATAGGACAACAACTTTCCAAAAAGAGTTGGTGGAGTAGTGTCTGCCAGCTTAGCCATTTCCCTAATGACACAAATCTTGGTGTCCCAATCTCTAGTGAGAGATCTAATAAACTTGTCATTCAGCTCATAGTTGTTGAAGCCCCTACTATAGGTTCTTTGTTCATTAACTATCCTAAAGAACCTCTCAAAGCAGTCAGCCACTTTTTCAGATTTTCTTTGTCTAAAAGCCTCATACTCTTGGTTGAGCATGCACTTCCTATCATCTCTAACTTCCTCAGAGCCTTCCATGTAGACCACAAGAGTGTCCCACATTTCCTTGGAGGTCTTGCAGTGTACAAGATTTTGGATGGTTGAGTCATCAATGACACTGTCTATAATATTTTGTGCCCTTTTGTCCATGATGGACAGAATTACCTCATCTCTGTCCATCTCTATATAGGCCTTGGGCACTCTCAGAGTTGGATCTATGGTGGAAGCCTTTGTGGGGATAAAAGGACCTTCCACTACTGTTACATAGATCCTAGGGTCAGATGCTTCCATGAACAGTCTGACCTTTTGCTTCTAGAGACCAAATCCTTCATTCCTGCAGATTGGTAGTTTCATGGCATCTAGCTCCTTATAGTTCATTCCTGACCCCATAATTATATCTTATAGCTAACCTTGTAGGTATACTCAGATTGTTAAATCTTTTTTGAGTAACTTCCCTCTGATATCACTTGAAAGTTATTAACTTAAGGTTAACTATTCACCTAAGGGGGGGGGGGGTGAATAGGTCTTTGAAAATTTCTTAATCTTTTAGCTGTTTTATTTCTAAGTGATCTAGAGTGTTGATGCGCGGAAACGTCGCGGGGCACTAGCCAGCTAACACGGAGGGGGTGTTCGGTCTCACAAGCTAGGAGAGGAGGAGAGGAGGAAAGGAAGGAAGCCTCTGAGTGCTCGAGAGTGGAGCAAACGGCTTGTCAAAGAGGGTTGCGGGGATAGAGGAGAGAAGCTTGATCAACAGAGCGGGTTGATCAAGAGAGGAGAAGGAGGTTGACCAGGAGCTGTCGAGCAGACGGCTAATGGGACGGTTGTGCTTGCAGGTTGGTTGCCGAGAAGAGCTGAGCTGAGCAGAGGAGCAAGGCTTGCTGAGCAGAGGAGCAAGGCTTGCTGAGCAGAGAGCAAGGCTTGCTGAGCAGAGAGAAGAAGAAGGGGTCGCTAGCAGCGGCAACAACACACTTCGCCCGCCGCGGCTTAAATGCCACTCCTGCGACGGGCTTTCCTTTTATTAATAGCTAGAGATTACAAGCTTACAAGTACACCTTTACAATAAAATCACTTAAAGGGTACAAGGAGAAGCTGGCGGCTAAGAGAGAAGAAAGTGCCAGAAAGCAGAGGAGAGGCTGCCAGAGACTAAGTAAAAGAGTCTGCTGGCAAGCTGCTGAAGAGCTGTGCGGACAGGAAATTGAGTCCGCAGAGCTTGCTGGAGGAGGTGACGACGGACTGCGCGGACTGGAAAATGGAGTCCGCAGGGCTTGCTGGCAGGACTTGCAGGATCCTCCCCCCGTCTGGCGCGATGCAGAATGAGAGGCACCATGGGCTATTTATAGGCCCAGGGAAGTTCTTCTAGAAGCGGGGCCCAGTGACATCAGCATGACGACCTGCGCGGACTCCGCGGACAGAGATTTTGCGTCCGCCACTGTTGCCTGAGGAAGCAAGCGGAAGGACCCACCTGCAGAAAACTGGAGGTCGCCCCCTAGCGGGCGACCTGGACGGACTCCGGGAGGAGTCCGCCCGGCAGGCCGGAGGCCGCCCCCTAGCGGGCGGCCTGGGCGGACTCCAGGGGGAGTCCGCCCGGCAGGAGCCGGGGCCGCCCCCTAGCAGGCGGCCTGGGCGGACTCCGGGTGGAGTCCGCCCGGCAGGAGCCGGGGCCGCCCCCTAGCGGGCGGCCTGGGCGGACTCCGGGTGGAGTCCGCCCGGCGGGAGCCGGGGCCGCCCCCTAGCGGGCGGCCTGGGCGGACTCCAGGGGGAGTCCGCCCGGCAGGAGCCGGGGCCGCCCCCTAGCGGGCGGCCTGGGCGGACTCCAGGGGGAGTCCGCCCGGCAGGAGCCGGGGCCGCCCCCTAGCGGGCGGCCTGGGCGGACTCCAGGGGGAGTCCGCCCGGCAGGAGCCGGGGCCGCCCCCTAGCGGGCGGCCTGGGCGGACTCCAGGGGGAGTCCGCCCGGCAGGAGCCGGGGCCGCCCCCTAGCGGGCGGCCTGGGCGGACTCCAGGGGGAGTCCGCCCGGCAGGAGCCGGGGCCGCCCCCTAGCGGGCGGCCTGGGCGGACTCCAGGGGGAGTCCGCCCGGCAGGAGCCGGGGCCGCCCCCTAGCGGGCGGCCTGGGCGGACTCCAGGGGGAGTCCGCCCGACAGGAGCCGGGGCCGCCCCCTAGCGGGCGGCCTGGGCGGACTCCGGGGGGAGTCCGCCCGGCTGGAGCCGGGGCCGCCCCCTAGCGGGCGGCCTGGGCGGACTCCGGGTGGAGTCCGCCCGGCTGGAGCCGGGGCCGCCCCCTAGCGGGCGGCCTGGGCGGACTACGGGTGGAGTCCGCCCGGCTGGCGGGCAGAGGCCGCCCGGGGTGGGCGGCCTCGGCGGACGGCGGCAGGAGGCCGCCGCCCCTCGGGCAGCAGGGAGGTCGCCCCTGGCGGGCTTCCTCGGCGGACGGCGGTAGGAGACCACCGCCCCTTGGGCGAAATAGGAGGCCGCTCCTGGTACTGCTGTTGGCGGACTCCTGCAAGGAAAAGACTGTATGATTAGCGGACCTAACCGCATGTCCCGCGAGGGTGAGCCATGGGAACAGCTCGCCGTCCCGCAGGGCATGCGGTTGCTAGGAGACCTAGGCGGATAGGGAAGACTGTCCGCCTACGCTGGGACCCATCGCGATCAAAAGGGAGAAACTAAGGGTCACGATGAGCCAGCTGGCCACCTTGGGAAGGATCGCCGATTTCTGGGTTAACATAATCCCCGCACTTTTTCAAGTTCTGCGAAAGAACTTCGAAAAAGTTGGAGACCCACGAAAATCGTGATCCACCCCAACGGAAGAAGAGGAGCAAGGAGAGACAGAACCTGAAGACTCTCCTTAGAAGCTTGATGCTTCCTGTCAATTTTCCTGCAAAAGGAAAGTTAGGGTAAGCATGTAGGGGTGGCACATCGAGTGTGTACCTGAATTTGTTTTTTACAAAACGAAGAAGGCGTGTCTTCTGTAAGTGTTCTGCAAAACAAAAGTGAGAAAAACGGAAAGGCGTAACAACTTGCAAGTACCTTGAAGGAACCTGCAAGTCTTTGCTGGTTTCTGCAAAAGAAGAGTTAGGAGCATGCACAACATATGAGAGTAACTTGCAAGTACCTGTGAAGAAACTTGCAAGGGTTTGAGGATCTCTGCAAGAAGAGAGTTAAGAGTAGGTATCGTATATAAAAACAAGCTGCAAGTACCTGGATGAGGCTTGCAGGTGTTTGCTAATCTCTGCAAGAAGAGAAGTTAGGAACCAATTGAGATATGAAAATAACTTGCAAGTACCTGTGAAGAGAAGGCTTGCAAGTGTTAACTGTAGACTGTTGATAAGATAAGGCCGATATGACCAATTAGCAAGAAGAATGCCTGATGAATACTATTTGTTGAAGTTGGAGACCGGGCGGTCTGTCTTGGCGGGTTAGAGACCGCGCGGTCTGGCGGTTTGACTCGGCGACTTGTAAACCGGGCGGTCTAGCAATCTTCAACAGGCGACCTCTCTGCATCTCTTACTGTAAGCCGTGCGGTTAGTCCTTCTGTCTAACCGCGCGGCCTGTGCGGTTTACTTTGTACAGTCCGCTTAGCTTGTAAATTTTAGTCCCACATCTCTTATTTGTATTCTCTCTTCTCTCCTCCATTCTATATAAGGGAGGGCATACCTTTGTAATAGTTATCTTTTTTGGATAATAAAATTTCGATTATTCAAAAGTTTATTCGGCTTGTTCTCTTCTTTTTGCTTCCTTTCTCTACTTTCTAACATGGTATCAGAGGGCACGGTCTTTTCCTCCTGATTCTGTGCGCTCTCTGTTGTTCGCGGCTTGTCTTCCGCGTTCTGCGGCTTGTTCGCGGCTTGCCTTCTCCTCTGTCCGCGCGGCTTGTTTCTATCCGCGCGGCTTGTTTCTGTCCGCTGCCTGTTTGCGCGGCTTGCTCTTCTTGTTTCTCTTCTCCTCCTGCTCTTTGTCGCAGCGACCTGTTTCCGTGTCGCCGCGCTCCTTGCTCTTTCCTGCCGCTCCGACTTCCTAGTCGCTGCGGTCTGTCTCTGTCCGCGTGTGTTGTCTCTGCACTCGCGGTTTGCTGCTGTGATCTGCCTGACCGTGCGGGTTGTTCCTTTCTTACCCGCATCTTGGTCGCGGTCACCTGCTCTTCTCCTCTCTTCTGTTCGCTCGGCCTTTTCAGTCCGCGCGACCTCTTCCCCGCTGTGCCCTTGACCGCATTCTCGCAACTGCTGTGATCTGCCTGACCGTGCGGGTTGTCCCTTTCTTACCCGCATCTTGGTCGCGGTCACCTGCTCTTCTCCTCTCTTCTGTTCGCTCGGCCCTTTGCAGTCCGCGCGACTTCTTCCCCGCTGTGCCCTGATCTGAATCCTAGCCGCTCGTGTTCACGCGGCTTCTTCCCTTTTGTTCCCGCCGCGGTTTCACGCGGATTCTTCCTTGTTTGAGCGGCCTCTCCGCCTCTTCGCTCTTAGCCGCTTCTCTTATTAATCGCCGCGACCTCCTGGTTTAGTCGCGCGGCTTGTGCTCTGCACCTTGGTCGTGGCCCTTCGTGCCGCTGGTGTGCTGTCACCGAGACCGCTGCAGTTTCTTCTTCCTCCCTTCATGGCTTTCGCCTCGGTTGTCACGTCTTCTGGTCGTGCACACGTTGTTACTCAGGGCAAATGGCTGATCGACACTGGTGCTACGAATCATATGACCGGCCATCTCCCGTGTTTCTCTCTCCTAGCAAAACATGCTCGCTTGCCCCCAGTTACTCTCGCTGACGGCTCTTCATCATCAGTTCATGGCACAGGAATAGTTTATGTCACCCCGTCTCTTCACTTGGCGGATACTCTATACGTGCCCCAGTTCCCGTGCAACTTATTATCTGTTACATCTCTTTGCAAGCAATTACAGTGTTCCGTCACATTTACTTCTACTTCTTGCTCTTTTCAGGATCCGGACTCCCAACGGACGATTGCTACTGGGACTGAGAGTGGCGGCTTATACTTCCTAGACAACATTTCTGCTTTTTCCACCTTCTCCTCCACCTCCACAGATCTTCTCCAATGGCATCTCCGCCTTAGTCATGCTCCTCCCCGTCTTCTTCGTCAACTTCTGCCCCACCTTCCTCCTCAAAGTCCTCCGCTCAACTGTGAGGCCTGTCAGCTTGGCAAGCATCACCGCTCCTCCTTCCCTCCAAAGCACGTTCGTAGCTCTACCCGTCCGTTTGATCTTATCCACTCCGACATCTGGGGTCCTTCTCCTACTCTTACCATTGGTCGGGGTAGTTCCTATTTTGTCACGTTCATTGATGATTTCTCTCGCTGTACGTGGGTGTATCTGTTAAAAGATCGCTCCGAATTATTCTCTGTATGGACATCCTTCTATCTCATGATCAAAACTCAGTTTGATGTTTCTATCAAAGTTTTTCGGTCTGATAATGCCGCAGAATATCTCAGTCGTGACTTCTCTACATTCTGCATGCAAAATGGGATTCTTCATCAAACTAGTTGTGTCTATTCTTCACAACAAAATGGTGTAGCCGAACGCAAAAACCGACACCTGCTCGATGTCGCTCGCACCTTGATGACCCAGATGCATGTTCCTCGCTCCTATTGGGGCTATGTTGTTCTCCTTGCCTGCTACCTCATCAATCGCATTCCCTCCACGGTTCTCCATGGCCAAACCCCGTTCTCCATTTTGTATCCGGGCAAGGAGCCGTTTCATCTCCCTCTCCAAATCTTTGGATGCACTGCCTTTGTGCATGCCCCTTCTGCCACCCGTGATAAGCTCTCCCCTCGCTCCACCAAATGTGTCTTTCTGGGGTATTCCACCACTCAGAAAGGCTACTGTTGCTTTGATCCCGTCCTTCGTAAGCAGTTCGTCTCTGCTGACGTCACCTTCTTCGAGAATACCTCCTACTTCTCGGATGCCTCTTCTCCTCTTCTCCCCGCTTTTGATTCTCCTGCCGTTCCCTTCGTTCCCTCGTCTCCTCCTACACTTTCCACCACTACACCGTCTCCACCCCCTCCTCTTCCTCCACCTCTCTCTCTCCCTTCCCCACCACTCTCTCCCTCCTCTCCGCTGCCGTCGCTCTCTTCTCCCGGGCCAGCTTTCTCTACCACGGATGCTCCGGATGCCGCGGGCCCGGCTGACCTGGATCTTCCTATAGCTCTTCGCAAAGGGGTGCGGACGTGCACCTTACACCCCCTTGCTGCTGTTGTTTCCTATGATCGTCTTACTCCTTCTCGCAGGGCCTTTGCACTGGCTATCTCTGCCACTGCCACACCCCGCTCCTATCAGGAGGCCCTTGCTATTCCTCACTGGAAGATGGCCATGGATGAGGAAATGGCGACCCTCACTGAGCGGGGTACCTGGACTCTTGTTCCTCCTCCCTTTGGCACTGATGTTGTTGGCTGTCGCTGGGTCTTTGTGGTCAAATTTAGCCCAGACGGCACTGTGGATCGGTATAAGGCTCGCCTTGTGGCTAAGGGCTTTACTCATACCTATGGGTTGATTACTTTGACACCTTCTCCCCTGTGGCTCGTCTCAGCACAATCCGGGTTCTTCTCTCTGTGGCCGTCAATCGGGATTGGCCAATTTCTCAGCTGGACGTCAAGAATGCCTTCCTTTATGGTGATCTTCACGAGGCCGTTTACATGGAGCAACCTCCTGGGTATGTTGCTCAGGGGGAGACACGAGTATGCCGGCTACAGAAGGTAATTTATGGCCTCAAGCAGAGTCCTCAAGCTTGGTTTGACAAGTTCAGCGGTATTGTGGCGGCTGTTGGTTTTGTGCGAAGCTCTGCTGATCACTCTCTCTTTATTCGCAAAACTCCTTCTGGGCTGGTTGTTCTTGCTGTATACGTCGATGATATTCTTCTCACTGGCGATGACCAGGAAGGGGTAGCCCTGACAAAGCTGTTGAAGTTGGAGACCGGGCGGTCTGTCTTGGCGGGTTAGAGACCGCGCGGTCTGGCGGTTTGACTCGGCGACTTGTAAACCGGGCGGTCTAAGCAATCTTCACAGGCGACCTCTCTGCATCTCTTATTGTAAGCCGTGCGGTTAGTCCTTCTGTCTAACCGCGCGGCCTGTGCGGTTTACTTTGTACAGTCCGCTTAGCTTGTAAATTTTAGTCCCACATCTCTTATTTGTATTCTCTCTTCTCTCCTCCATTCTATATAAGGGAGGGCATACCTTTGTAATAGTTATCATTTTTGGATAATAAAATTTCGATTATTCAAAAGTTTATTCGGCTTGTTCTCTTCTTTTCGCTTCCTTTCTCTACTTTCTAACATGGTATCAGAGGACACGGTCTTTTCCTCCTGATTCTGTGCGCTCTCTGTTGTTCGCGGCTTGCCTTCTCCTCTGTCCGCGCGGTTTGTTTCTATCCGCGCGGCTTGTTTCTGTCCGATGCCTGTTTGCGCGGCTTGCTCTTCTTGTTTCTCTTCTCCTCCTGCTCTTTGTCGCAGCGACCTGTTTCCGTGTCGCCGCGCTCCTTGCTCTTTCCTGCCGCTCCGACTTCCTAGTCGCTGCGGTCTGTCTCTGTCCGCGTGTGTTGTCTCTGCACTCGCGGTTTGCTGCTGTGATCTGCCTGACCGTGCGGGTTGTTCCTTTCTTACCCGCATCTTGGTCGCGGTCACCTGCTCTTCTCCTCTCTTCTGTTCGCTCGGCCTTTTCAGTCCGCGCGACTTCTTCCCCGCTGTGCCTTGATCTGGATCCTAGCCGCTCGTGTTCAAGCGGCTTCTTCCCTTTTGTTCCCGCCGCGGTTTCACGCGGATTCTTCCTTGTTTGAGCGGCCTCTCCGCCTCTTCGCTCTTAGCCGCTTCTCTTGTTAGTCGCCGCGACCTCCTGGTTTAGTCGCGCGGCTTGTGCTCTGCCCTTGGTCGTGGCCCTTCGTGTCGCTGGTGTGCTGTCACCGAGACCGCTGCAGTTTCTTCTTCCTCCCTTCATGGCTTTCGCCTCGGTTGTCACGTCTTCTGGTCGTGCACACGTTGTTACTCAGGGCAAATGGCTGATCGACACTGGTGCTACGAATCATATGACCGGCCATCTCCCGTGTTTCTCTCTCCTAGCAAAACATGCTCGCTTGCCCCCAGTTACTCTCGCTGACGGCTCTTCATCATCTGTTCATGGCACAGGGATAGTTCATGTCACCCCGTCTCTTCACTTGGCGGATACTCTATATGTGCCCCAGTTCCCGTGCAACTTATTATCTGTTACATCTCTTTGCAAGCAATTACAGTGTTCCGTCACATTTACTTCTACTTCTTGCTCCTTTCAGGATCCGGACTCCCAACGGACGATTGCTACTGGGACTGAGAGTGGCGGCTTATACTTCCTCGACAACATTTCTGCTTTTTCCACCTTCTCCTCCACCTCCACAGATCTTCTCCAATGGCATCTCCGCCTTGGTCATGCTCCTCCCCGTCTTCTTCGTCAACTTCTGCCCCACCTTCCTCCTCAAAGTCCTCCGCTCAACTGTGAGGCCTGTCAGCTTGGCAAGCATCACCGCTCCTCCTTCCCTCCAAAGCACGTTCGTAGCTCTACCCGTCCGTTTGATCTTATCCACTCCGACATCTGGGGTCCTTCTCCTACTCTTACCATTGGTCGGGGTAGTTCCTATTTTGTCACGTTCATTGATGATTTCTCTCGCTGTACGTGGGTGTATCTGTTAAAAGATCGCTCCGAATTATTCTCTGTATGGACATCCTTCTATCTCATGATCAAAACTCAGTTTGATGTTTCTATCAAAGTTTTTCGGTCTGATAATGCCGCAGAATATCTCAGTCGTGACTTCTCTACATTCTACATGCAAAATGGGATTCTTCATCAAACTAGTTGTGTCTATTCTTCACAACAAAATGGTGTAGCCGAACGCAAAAACCGACACCTGCTCGATGTCGCTCGCACCTTGATGACCCAGATGCATGTTCCTCGCTCCTATTGGGGCTATGCTGTTCTCCTTGCCTGCTACCTCATCAATCGCATTCCCTCCACGGTTCTCCATGGCCAAACCCCGTTCTCCATTTTGTATCCGGGCAAGGAGCCGTTTCATCTCCCTCTCCAAATCTTTGGATGCACTGCCTTTGTGCATGCCCCTTCTGCCACCCGTGATAAGCTCTCCCCTCGCTCCACCAAATGTGTCTTTCTGGGGTATTCCACCACTCAGAAAGGCTACTGTTGCTTTGATCCCGTCCTTCGTAAGCAGTTCGTCTCTGCTGACGTCACCTTCTTCGAGAATACCTCCTACTTCTCGGATGCCTCTTCTCCTCTTCTCCCAGCTTCTGATTCTCCTGCCATTCCCTTCGTTCCCTCGTCTCCTCCTACACTCTCCACCACTACACCGTCTCCACCCCCTCCTCTTCCTCCACCTCTCTCTCTCCCTTCTCCACCACCCTCTCCCTCCTCTCCGCTGCCGTCGCTCTCTTCTCCCGGGCCAGCTTTCTCTACCACGGATGCTCCGGATGCCGCGGGCCCGGCTGACCTGGATCTTCCTATAGCTCTTCGCAAAGGGGTGCGGACGTGCACCTTACACCCCCTTGCTGCTGTTGTTTCCTATGATCGTCTTACTCCTTCTCGCAGGGCCTTTGCACTGGCTATCTCTGCCACTGCCACACCCCGCTCCTATCAGGAGGCCCTTGCTATTCCTCACTGGAAGATGGCCATGGATGAGGAAATGGCGACCCTCACTGAGCGGGGTACCTGGACTCTTGTTCCTCCTCCCTTTGGCACTGATGTTGTTGGCTGTCGCTGGGTCTTTGTGGTCAAATTTAGCCCAGACGGCACTGTGGATCGGTATAAGGCTCGCCTTGTGGCTAAGGGCTTTACTCAGACCTATGGGGTTGATTACTTTGACACCTTCTCCCCTGTGGCTCGTCTCAGCACAATCCGGGTTCTTCTCTCTGTGGCCGTCAATCGGGATTGGCCAATTTCTCAGCTGGACGTCAAGAATGCCTTCCTTTATGGTGATCTTCACGAGGCCGTTTACATGGAGCAACCTCCTGGGTATGTTGCTCAGGGGGAGACACGAGTATGCCGGCTGCAGAAGGCAATTTATGGCCTCAAGCAGAGTCCTCGAGCTTGGTTTGACAAGTTCAGCGGTATTGTGGCGGCTGTTGGTTTTGTGCGAAGCTCTGCTGATCACTCTCTCTTTATTCGCAAAACTCCTTCTGGGCTGGTTGTTCTTGCTGTATACGTCGATGATATTCTTCTCACTGGCGATGACCAGGAAGGGGTAGCCCTGACAAAGCTACATCTTCGCCAACATCTGATCACTAAAGATATGGGCTCTCCAAAGTACTTTCTGGGGATCGAACTCTCTCGGAAGCCCGACTCCTTAGTTCTCTCTCAGCGTAAGTATGTCCTTGATCTTTTAAAAGAGGCAGGATTGACTGGAGCTAAACCTGCCCGATGTCCCATGGCTATTGGGGAGGACAAAACCTGGACAGATGATTCACCTCTTCTTTCAGATAGTTCGCGATACAGGCGTCTGGTTGGTAAGCTCATATATCTCACAGTGACCAGACCCGACATTTCTTATGCTGTGGGCAAGGTGAGTCAATTCATGCAAGCGCCCAGGGATTGTCATCTTCAGTCCGCCTTGCGGATCTTGGAATATGTCAAAGCAGCGCCTGGGAAAGGATTACTGTTTCAGAAGAATGATCATCTGAGGATTGAAGCCTACTCAGATGCAAGTTATGCTGATGACAAAGGGGATCGCAAGTCTACCTCAGGTTTTTGCACCTTTGTTGGGGGAAATCTGGTGAGCTGGAAGAGTAAAAAGCAGTCTGTTGTCTCCAGGTCCAGTGCAGAAGCTGAGTATCGCAGTATGGCGTCAACCACTTGTGAGTTGAAATGGTTGCGGGCTCTCATGCTAGATTTAGGAGAGGTGTACAACTATCCTCTACCTATGTTCTGTGATAACAAGGCCGCCATATACATCTCCAAAAATCCGGTATTCCATGAAAGAACAAAGCACATTGAGGTTGACTGCCATTTCATTCGTGAAGAGATTTTAAAAGAACAGATTTGCACTCCGTTTGTCACATCTGATAAAGAGCTAGCCGACATCTTCACCAAGCCAGTCTCCGCCTCGTTTCTGCATGTTTGCGACAAGCTGGGCATGATTGATATATATGCTCCAGCTTGAGGGGGAGTGTTGAAGTTGGAGACCGGGCGGTCTGTCTTGGCGGGTTAGAGACCGCGCGGTCTGGCGGTTTGACTCGGCGACTTGTAAACCGGGCGGTCTAAGCAATCTTCACAGGCGACCTCTCTGCATCTCTTATTGTAAGCCGTGCGGTTAGTCCTTCTGTCTAACCGCGCGGCCTGTGCGGTTTACTTTGTACAGTCCGCTTAGCTTGTAAATTTTAGTCCCACATCTCTTATTTGTATTCTCTCTTCTCTCCTCCATTCTATATAAGGGAGGGCATACCTTTGTAATAGTTATCATTTTTGGATAATAAAATTTCGATTATTCAAAAGTTTATTCGGCTTGTTCTCTTCTTTTCGCTTCCTTTCTCTACTTTCTAACAAAAGCTACATCTTCGCCAACATCTGATCACTAAAGATATGGGCTCTCCAAAGTACTTTCTGGGGATCGAACTCTCTCGGAAGCCCGACTCCTTAGTTCTCTCTCAGCGTAAGTATGCCCTTGATCTTTTAAAAGAGGCAGGATTGACTGGAGCTAAACCTGCCCGATGTCCCATGGCTATTGGGGAGGACAAAACCTAGACAGATGATTCGCCTCTTCTTTCAGATAGTTCGCGGTACAGGCGTCTGGTTGGTAAGCTCATATATCTCACAGTGACCAGACCCGACATTTCTTATGCTGTGGGCAAGGTGAGTCAATTCATGCAAGCGCCCAGGGAATGTCATCTTCAGTCCGCCTTGCGGATCTTGGAATATGTCAAAGCAGCGCCTGGGAAAGGATTACTGTTTCAGAAGAATGGTCATCTGAGGATTGAAGCCTACTCAGATGCAAGTTATGCTGATGACAAAGGGGATCGCAAGTCTACCTCAGGTTTTTGCACCTTTATTGGGGGAAATCTGGTGAGCTGGAAGAGTAAAAAGCAGTCTGTTGTCTCCAGGTCCAGTGCAGAAGCTGAGTATCGCAGTATGACGTCAACCACTTGTGAGTTGAAATGGTTGCGGGCTCTCATGCTAGATTTAGGAGAGGTGTACAACCATCCTCTACCTATGTTCTGTGATAACAAGGCCGCCATATACATCTCCAAAAATCCGGTATTCCATGAAAGAACAAAGCACATTGAGGTTGACTGCCATTTCATTCGTGAAGAGATTTTAAAAGAACAGATTTGCACTCCGTTTGTCACATCTGATAAAGAGCTAGCTGACATCTTCACCAAGCCAGTCTCCTCCTCGTTTCTGCATGTTTGCGACAAGCTGGGCATGATTGATATATATGCTCCAGCTTGAGGGGGAGTGTTGAAGTTGGAGACCGGGCGGTCTGTCTTGGCGGTTAGAGACCGCGCGGTCTGGCGGTTTGACTCGGCGACTTGTAAACCGGGCGGTCTAGCAATCTTCAACAGGCGACCTCTCTGCATCTCTTACTGTAAGCCGTGCGGTTAGTCCTTCTGTCTAACCGCGCGGCCTGTGCGGTTTACTTTGTACAGTCCGCTTAGCTTGTAAATTTTAGTCCCACATCTCTTATTTGTATTCTCTCTTCTCTCCTCCATTCTATATAAGGGAGGGCATACCTTTGTAATAGTTATCTTTTTTGGATAATAAAATTTCGATTATTCAAAAGTTTATTCGGCTTGTTCTCTTTTTTGGATAATAAAACATCGAGTGTGTACCTGAATTTGTTTTTTACAAAACGAAGAAGGCGTGTCTTCTGTAAGTGTTCTGCAAAACAAAAGTGAGAAAAACGGAAAGGCGTAACAACTTGCAAGTACCTTGAAGGGACCTGCAAGTCTTTGCTGGTTTCTGCAAAAGAAGAGTTAGGAGCATGCACAACATATGAGAGTAACTTGCAAGTACCTGTGAAGAAACTTGCAAGGGTTTGAGGATCTCTGCAAGAAGAGAGTTAAGAGCAGGTATCGTATATAAAAACAAGCTGCAAGTACCTGGATGAGGCTTGCAGGTGTTTGCTAATCTCTGCAAGAAGAGAAGTTAGGAACCAATTGAGATATGAAAATAACTTGCAAGTACCTGTGAAGAGAAGGCTTGCAAGTGTTAACTGTAGACTGTTGATAAGATAAGGCCGATATGACCAATTAGCAAGAAGAATGCCTGATGAATACTATTATGAAACCCAGATCAATAAACTGAGTGTTGACTGCTGACAGATATGACTGGATTATAATAGCATGGCTGATAGCGCTTGAGCAAACAATGTAGATAAGAGCAATAAAGCTTATATAAGCAGAGTGCGAGTCATCATCCGATAGAGCTTTGAATAAGCAATTCATATAGGATGAGCATGAGCAAAGTGATTGCTGGAAATCCTTTTGGTAGGTCGGATTAACCTGTTCACCTGTGAAAGAAGGCAAGAGAGAAAAGGAGGTCTACACCCGGAATGATTAAAGTGGGTTGAATGCTGCCAAAGGTGTTCCCCGTGGGCCTTATGCATCACTTGCCCGAAAGATCATCCCGAGTATAGTCCTACTCAAAGCGGGCTGGCCGCGCATCCTCAAGGAGGGGGGAAAAAGGAAAAAGAGGTCCATGTTCGGAATGACTACAGAGGGTTGAATGCTGCCACAGGTGTTCCCCGTGGGCCTTATGCATCACTTGCCCGAAAAAATCATTCCGAGTATGGTCCTGCTCGAAGCGGGAAAGGAAAAAGAGGTCCATGTTCGGAATGACTAAAGAAGGTTGAATGCTGCCACATGTGTTCCCCGTGGGCCTTATGCATCACTGGCCTGAGAAAGTCATTCCGAGTATGGTCCTGCTCAAAGCGGGCTGGCCGCGCATCCTCAAGGAGGGCACAAAGCAATGGAAGGTCCTGAGAAGGACCGCTGGAAGCAAGGAAGATCCTGAGAAGGATCGCTAGAAGCAAGGGAGATCCTGAGAAGGATCGCTAGAAACTCTGCTCTCTTGCCCTGGGCACAATCATCACTGATCAAGGAGACAGGTTGTGCCAAGAGGCCTATATTGTCTGTGTATTGATCAGTGGAGTTGTGAGAACCCGAGAGGCATGGATCGAGGATACCGGAGAGAGTTATTCGGCCACCACAGTTGAAGGATGTTCCCCGTGGGCCTTATTGCTCTTTCCTGCCGCTCCGACTTCCTAGTCGCTGCGGTCTGTCTCTGTCCGCGTGTGTTGTCTCTGCACTCGCGGTTTGCTGCTGTGATCTGCCTGACCGTGCGGGTTGTTCCTTTCTTACCCGCATCTTGGTCGCGGTCACCTGCTCTTCTCCTCTCTTCTGTTCGCTCGGCCTTTTCAGTCCGCGCGACTTCTTCCCCGCTGTGCCTTGATCTGGATCCTAGCCGCTCGTGTTCAAGCGGCTTCTTCCCTTTTGTTCCCGCCGCGGTTTCACGCGGATTCTTCCTTGTTTGAGCGGCCTCTCCGCCTCTTCGCTCTTAGCCGCTTCTCTTGTTAGTCGCCGCGACCTCCTGGTTTAGTCGCGCGGCTTGTGCTCTGCCCTTGGTCGTGGCCCTTCGTGTCGCTGGTGTGCTGTCACCGAGACCGCTGCAGTTTCTTCTTCCTCCCTTCATGGCTTTCGCCTCGGTTGTCACGTCTTCTGGTCGTGCACACGTTGTTACTCAGGGCAAATGGCTGATCGACACTGGTGCTACGAATCATATGACCGGCCATCTCCCGTGTTTCTCTCTCCTAGCAAAACATGCTCGCTTGCCCCCAGTTACTCTCGCTGACGGCTCTTCATCATCTGTTCATGGCACAGGGATAGTTCATGTCACCCCGTCTCTTCACTTGGCGGATACTCTATATGTGCCCCAGTTCCCGTGCAACTTATTATCTGTTACATCTCTTTGCAAGCAATTACAGTGTTCCGTCACATTTACTTCTACTTCTTGCTCCTTTCAGGATCCGGACTCCCAACGGACGATTGCTACTGGGACTGAGAGTGGCGGCTTATACTTCCTCGACAACATTTCTGCTTTTTCCACCTTCTCCTCCACCTCCACAGATCTTCTCCAATGGCATCTCCGCCTTGGTCATGCTCCTCCCCGTCTTCTTCGTCAACTTCTGCCCCACCTTCCTCCTCAAAGTCCTCCGCTCAACTGTGAGGCCTGTCAGCTTGGCAAGCATCACCGCTCCTCCTTCCCTCCAAAGCACGTTCGTAGCTCTACCCGTCCGTTTGATCTTATCCACTCCGACATCTGGGGTCCTTCTCCTACTCTTACCATTGGTCGGGGTAGTTCCTATTTTGTCACGTTCATTGATGATTTCTCTCGCTGTACGTGGGTGTATCTGTTAAAAGATCGCTCCGAATTATTCTCTGTATGGACATCCTTCTATCTCATGATCAAAACTCAGTTTGATGTTTCTATCAAAGTTTTTCGGTCTGATAATGCCGCAGAATATCTCAGTCGTGACTTCTCTACATTCTACATGCAAAATGGGATTCTTCATCAAACTAGTTGTGTCTATTCTTCACAACAAAATGGTGTAGCCGAACGCAAAAACCGACACCTGCTCGATGTCGCTCGCACCTTGATGACCCAGATGCATGTTCCTCGCTCCTATTGGGGCTATGCTGTTCTCCTTGCCTGCTACCTCATCAATCGCATTCCCTCCACGGTTCTCCATGGCCAAACCCCGTTCTCCATTTTGTATCCGGGCAAGGAGCCGTTTCATCTCCCTCTCCAAATCTTTGGATGCACTGCCTTTGTGCATGCCCCTTCTGCCACCCGTGATAAGCTCTCCCCTCGCTCCACCAAATGTGTCTTTCTGGGGTATTCCACCACTCAGAAAGGCTACTGTTGCTTTGATCCCGTCCTTCGTAAGCAGTTCGTCTCTGCTGACGTCACCTTCTTCGAGAATACCTCCTACTTCTCGGATGCCTCTTCTCCTCTTCTCCCAGCTTCTGATTCTCCTGCCATTCCCTTCGTTCCCTCGTCTCCTCCTACACTCTCCACCACTACACCGTCTCCACCCCCTCCTCTTCCTCCACCTCTCTCTCTCCCTTCTCCACCACCCTCTCCCTCCTCTCCGCTGCCGTCGCTCTCTTCTCCCGGGCCAGCTTTCTCTACCACGGATGCTCCGGATGCCGCGGGCCCGGCTGACCTGGATCTTCCTATAGCTCTTCGCAAAGGGGTGCGGACGTGCACCTTACACCCCCTTGCTGCTGTTGTTTCCTATGATCGTCTTACTCCTTCTCGCAGGGCCTTTGCACTGGCTATCTCTGCCACTGCCACACCCCGCTCCTATCAGGAGGCCCTTGCTATTCCTCACTGGAAGATGGCCATGGATGAGGAAATGGCGACCCTCACTGAGCGGGGTACCTGGACTCTTGTTCCTCCTCCCTTTGGCACTGATGTTGTTGGCTGTCGCTGGGTCTTTGTGGTCAAATTTAGCCCAGACGGCACTGTGGATCGGTATAAGGCTCGCCTTGTGGCTAAGGGCTTTACTCAGACCTATGGGGTTGATTACTTTGACACCTTCTCCCCTGTGGCTCGTCTCAGCACAATCCGGGTTCTTCTCTCTGTGGCCGTCAATCGGGATTGGCCAATTTCTCAGCTGGACGTCAAGAATGCCTTCCTTTATGGTGATCTTCACGAGGCCGTTTACATGGAGCAACCTCCTGGGTATGTTGCTCAGGGGGAGACACGAGTATGCCGGCTGCAGAAGGCAATTTATGGCCTCAAGCAGAGTCCTCGAGCTTGGTTTGACAAGTTCAGCGGTATTGTGGCGGCTGTTGGTTTTGTGCGAAGCTCTGCTGATCACTCTCTCTTTATTCGCAAAACTCCTTCTGGGCTGGTTGTTCTTGCTGTATACGTCGATGATATTCTTCTCACTGGCGATGACCAGGAAGGGGTAGCCCTGACAAAGCTACATCTTCGCCAACATCTGATCACTAAAGATATGGGCTCTCCAAAGTACTTTCTGGGGATCGAACTCTCTCGGAAGCCCGACTCCTTAGTTCTCTCTCAGCGTAAGTATGTCCTTGATCTTTTAAAAGAGGCAGGATTGACTGGAGCTAAACCTGCCCGATGTCCCATGGCTATTGGGGAGGACAAAACCTGGACAGATGATTCACCTCTTCTTTCAGATAGTTCGCGATACAGGCGTCTGGTTGGTAAGCTCATATATCTCACAGTGACCAGACCCGACATTTCTTATGCTGTGGGCAAGGTGAGTCAATTCATGCAAGCGCCCAGGGATTGTCATCTTCAGTCCGCCTTGCGGATCTTGGAATATGTCAAAGCAGCGCCTGGGAAAGGATTACTGTTTCAGAAGAATGATCATCTGAGGATTGAAGCCTACTCAGATGCAAGTTATGCTGATGACAAAGGGGATCGCAAGTCTACCTCAGGTTTTTGCACCTTTGTTGGGGGAAATCTGGTGAGCTGGAAGAGTAAAAAGCAGTCTGTTGTCTCCAGGTCCAGTGCAGAAGCTGAGTATCGCAGTATGGCGTCAACCACTTGTGAGTTGAAATGGTTGCGGGCTCTCATGCTAGATTTAGGAGAGGTGTACAACTATCCTCTACCTATGTTCTGTGATAACAAGGCCGCCATATACATCTCCAAAAATCCGGTATTCCATGAAAGAACAAAGCACATTGAGGTTGACTGCCATTTCATTCGTGAAGAGATTTTAAAAGAACAGATTTGCACTCCGTTTGTCACATCTGATAAAGAGCTAGCCGACATCTTCACCAAGCCAGTCTCCGCCTCGTTTCTGCATGTTTGCGACAAGCTGGGCATGATTGATATATATGCTCCAGCTTGAGGGGGAGTGTTGAAGTTGGAGACCGGGCGGTCTGTCTTGGCGGGTTAGAGACCGCGCGGTCTGGCGGTTTGACTCGGCGACTTGTAAACCGGGCGGTCTAAGCAATCTTCACAGGCGACCTCTCTGCATCTCTTATTGTAAGCCGTGCGGTTAGTCCTTCTGTCTAACCGCGCGGCCTGTGCGGTTTACTTTGTACAGTCCGCTTAGCTTGTAAATTTTAGTCCCACATCTCTTATTTGTATTCTCTCTTCTCTCCTCCATTCTATATAAGGGAGGGCATACCTTTGTAATAGTTATCATTTTTGGATAATAAAATTTCGATTATTCAAAAGTTTATTCGGCTTGTTCTCTTCTTTTCGCTTCCTTTCTCTACTTTCTAACAAAAGCTACATCTTCGCCAACATCTGATCACTAAAGATATGGGCTCTCCAAGGTACTTTCTGGGGATCGAACTCTCTCGGAAGCCCGACTCCTTAGTTCTCTCTCAGCGTAAGTATGCCCTTGATCTTTTAAAAGAGGCAGGATTGACTGGAGCTAAACCTGCCCGATGTCCCATGGCTATTGGGGAGGACAAAACCTAGACAGATGATTCGCCTCTTCTTTCAGATAGTTCGCGGTACAGGCGTCTGGTTGGTAAGCTCATATATCTCACAGTGACCAGACCCGACATTTCTTATGCTGTGGGCAAGGTGAGTCAATTCATGCAAGCGCCCAGGGAATGTCATCTTCAGTCCGCCTTGCGGATCTTGGAATATGTCAAAGCAGCGCCTGGGAAAGGATTACTGTTTCAGAAGAATGGTCATCTGAGGATTGAAGCCTACTCAGATGCAAGTTATGCTGATGACAAAGGGGATCGCAAGTCTACCTCAGGTTTTTGCACCTTTATTGGGGGAAATCTGGTGAGCTGGAAGAGTAAAAAGCAGTCTGTTGTCTCCAGGTCCAGTGCAGAAGCTGAGTATCGCAGTATGACGTCAACCACTTGTGAGTTGAAATGGTTGCGGGCTCTCATGCTAGATTTAGGAGAGGTGTACAACCATCCTCTACCTATGTTCTGTGATAACAAGGCCGCCATATACATCTCCAAAAATCCGGTATTCCATGAAAGAACAAAGCACATTGAGGTTGACTGCCATTTCATTCGTGAAGAGATTTTAAAAGAACAGATTTGCACTCCGTTTGTCACATCTGATAAAGAGCTAGCTGACATCTTCACCAAGCCAGTCTCCGCCTCGTTTCTGCATGTTTGCGACAAGCTGGGCATGATTGATATATATGCTCCAGCTTGAGGGGGAGTGTTGAAGTTGGAGACCGGGCGGTCTGTCTTGGCGGGTTAGAGACCGCGCGGTCTGGCGGTTTGACTCGGCGACTTGTAAACCGGGCGGTCTAGCAATCTTCAACAGGCGACCTCTCTGCATCTCTTACTGTAAGCCGTGCGGTTAGTCCTTCTGTCTAACCGCGCGGCCTGTGCGGTTTACTTTGTACAGTCCGCTTAGCTTGTAAATTTTAGTCCCACATCTCTTATTTGTATTCTCTCTTCTCTCCTCCATTCTATATAAGGAGGGCATACCTTTGTAATAGTTATCTTTTTTGGATAATAAAATTTCGATTATTCAAAAGTTTATTCGGCTTGTTCTCTTTTTTGGATAATAAAACATCGAGTGTGTACCTGAATTTGTTTTTTACAAAACGAAGAAGGCGTGTCTTCTGTAAGTGTTCTGCAAAACAAAAGTGAGAAAAACGGAAAGGCGTAACAACTTGCAAGTACCTTGAAGGGACCTGCAAGTCTTTGCTGGTTTCTGCAAAAGAAGAGTTAGGAGCATGCACAACATATGAGAGTAACTTGCAAGTACCTGTGAAGAAACTTGCAAGGGTTTGAGGATCTCTGCAAGAAGAGAGTTAAGAGCAGGTATCGTATATAAAAACAAGCTGCAAGTACCTGGATGAGGCTTGCAGGTGTTTGCTAATCTCTGCAAGAAGAGAAGTTAGGAACCAATTGAGATATGAAAATAACTTGCAAGTACCTGTGAAGAGAAGGCTTGCAAGTGTTAACTGTAGACTGTTGATAAGATAAGGCCGATATGACCAATTAGCAAGAAGAATGCCTGATGAATACTATTATGAAACCCAGATCAATAAACTGAGTGTTGACTGCTGACAGATATGACTGGATTATAATAGCATGGCTGATAGCGCTTGAGCAAACAATGTAGATAAGAGCAATAAAGCTTATATAAGCAGAGTGCGAGTCATCATCCGATAGAGCTTTGAATAAGCAATTCATATAGGATGAGCATGAGCAAAGTGATTGCTGGAAATCCTTTTGGTAGGTCGGATTAACCTGTTCACCTGTGAAAGAAGGCAAGAGAGAAAAGGAGGTCTACACCCGGAATGATTAAAGTGGGTTGAATGCTGCCAAAGGTGTTCCCCGTGGGCCTTATGCATCACTTGCCCGAAAGATCATCCCGAGTATAGTCCTACTCAAAGCGGGCTGGCCGCGCATCCTCAAGGAGGGGGGAAAAAGGAAAAAAGAGGTCCATGTTCGGAATGACTACAGAGGGTTGAATGCTGCCACAGGTGTTCCCCGTGGGCCTTATGCATCACTTGCCCGAAAAAATCATTCCGAGTATGGTCCTGCTCGAAGCGGGAAAGGAAAAAGAGGTCCATGTTCGGAATGACTAAAGAAGGTTGAATGCTGCCACATGTGTTCCCCGTGGGCCTTATGCATCACTGGCCTGAGAAAGTCATTCCGAGTATGGTCCTGCTCAAAGCGGGCTGGCCGCGCATCCTCAAGGAGGGCACAAAGCAATGGAAGGTCCTGAGAAGGACCGCTGGAAGCAAGGAAGATCCTGAGAAGGATCGCTAGAAGCAAGGGAGATCCTGAGAAGGATCGCTAGAAACTCTGCTCTCTTGCCCTGGGCACAATCATCACTGATCAAGGAGACAGGTTGTGCCAAGAGGCCTATATTGTCTGTGTATTGATCAGTGGAGTTGTGAGAACCCGAGAGGCATGGATCGAGGATACCGGAGAGAGTTATTCGGCCACCACAGTTGAAGGATGATCCAAGAGACAAGGCTACGCTTGATCGCCATTGCTTGTCCAGCGAAGATCATCCTAACCGTAGTGTTTCCTATAAGACGCACAGCAGAGCTAACACATGGGGCTCCCCTAGCACACACTCTGTGTCAGATGCTGGCTAGGATCCTAAGCCTGAAGCCCATAATCGTAGATGAACTGCTCCCACTACACACATGGGTATACTCCCGCCATATGTGGTCGAAGCGGTAGTGCGAGAACAAACTACGGAGGGAACGTTTCAGACTTGGCGAAATCTCATTGGCGTATTGATCCAGAGAGAGAGAGAGAGAGGCAACAAAAAGGGAACTGTGTCAGTACAGGATCTCTGAAAAACAGCTTTGCAGAAAAGCAAGAATAAAACACTGAGAAGTGTTGTAATGAAAATGTTTGAAAGAGGGAGAGTAAGGGTTGAGATAACCCCTGAAGGTTGTAAGGAGCCCTGGAGGACTGTGAAGTCCCTCGCTTTGGAGGACTGTGAAGTCCTTGCTAGTTTAGAATAGCCTTCCCAGTATACCCTCGTCATCGGCATCGAAGCATTCGACGGTTGGGGGAACAACGAGGAGAGGAGGCTCTTCGATGTGGTTCACTCCCCTTGAGGAGCAAGGAACATCTGAAATTTCTTTGCCCTTTGAAGTTGACGGATCAGGGCGATCTTCTTTAGGAAGCAAGTCATGCATCTTGCCTTGCCGGAGCATCCTTTGCACAAGCTGGCGGAATGCTCGGCAGTCTTCTGTTCGATGGCCTGGTTCTTTGTGGAATTCACAATAAGGCTCTGAGCTTCTAGACCTCTGATCGGTCGGCCGATAGGGCTTCTTGTAGTTGGCCCTATCTTTCAAGATTTGGGCTACTTCTTGCACGACGTCATCGAGATCTGACTCATGCAAGTCATCGTCTTGTTGTTGTTGAACAGTTGCTGTTTGAGAAGGAGCTAGCGGTAGCAATGGATCTTGAGCATCACGGCTCGGGAAGGAGTATCGCTGGCGATGAAGCCTTCTCTCCTTCCTTGAGTGAGCTGGGAAACGATTGTAAGGAGACCTTGGAGGTTGCTTGCGAAACGGATCTTTCTCTGATACGAGCTTGGAGACGAAGCCTGGATTGCTCTTCTCGCCTCGGATGTAAGAGTTGGCTAGAGCGATCAGCTCTTGGTATGTCCTTGGAGCACGGACATTGGCTTCAAATTTGAGAGGCCCTTCACGAAGACCGTGGATAAGAGCCACTCGGTACATTTCTTGATCAACGATTTCGATGTCCAGAATCTCTCTCTGGAATCGATCAACAAATTGAGACCAGGTTTCATCACTGCGCTGTCTGATCTCAAAGAGGGCTTCAGGACCACCCTTTCTCTTGGAGGAGGTAGAGAATCTGAGAAGGAACTCTCTACGAAGATCAAGGAAAGAAGAGATGGAGTGGGGACGGAGGCCATAGAACCAATCCCTCACTTGCCCATCAAAGGTTGTCACAAGGAGCTTGCACTTGGTTGCATCTGACAGAGTCTTGAGAGCAACGGCTGATTCAAAGGCTTGAAGATGCTTGACCGGATCAGTCTCTCCTGTATAGATTGGCAGTCGAGGCTCTCTGAAGTTTGCTGGAGTAGGTTCAAGGCGAACGCTCTCAATAAAGGGCGATGGCTCTTCCTGCTCTCCCACAGCATAGGGATCAAAGGGAGCATAGGCTGCAGCTGCAAAAGAAGCAGGGGGGTAGAAAGGAAAGGTTGCTGCAGGGGGAGCAGAGGCAGGAGCTGGGGGGCAAGATGACTTCCTTGAAAGTTGAGAAATCTAGCAGGACTTCCCCGGGCTGCTTGCCGGAAGAAGTTTTGGCGAGCGGCAAACTCTTCATCTTGAGTTCGCAAAGGAGCAGCAGGACCTTGCGGGAAGGTTGGGGTGTAAGGCGGATAGAACGGAGGACAAGCTTGAGAATAAGCTTGCTTATGCTCTGATGTTGGCGTTGGGTTGATTGGAGCAGCTGGAGCAGCTGGAGCAGCTGCTGGACGAGAGTCTAACCGCTGCGTGATCGCAGCAAGGACTTGGTTGATTGCTTGAAACTGTTGAGCATTCTCACGGCGCGACTGCTCAAAAGCTTCCCAGAGAGGATCTTCACTGGGACTTGGGGCAAAGTTCTCGGCTGACTGATCTGACATGGCTAACTGTCGCTATTCACCGTCTGACCGGATCTGAAGGTCGCGTGTTAACTGTTGATGCGCGGAAACGTCGCGGGGCACCAGCCAGCTAACACGGAGGGGGTGTTCGGTCTCACAAGCTAGGAGAGGAGGAGAGGAGGAAAGGAAGGAAGCCTCTGAGTGCTCGAGAGTGGAGCAAACGGCTTGTCAAAGAGGGTTGCGGGGATAGAGGAGAGAAGCTTGATCAACAGAGCGGGTTGATCAAGAGAGGAGAAGGAGGTTGACCAGGAGCTGTCGAGCAGACGGCTAATGGGACGGTTGTGCTTGCAGGTTGGTTGCCGAGAAGAGCTGAGCTGAGCAGAGGAGCAAGGCTTGCTGAGCAGAGGAGCAAGGCTTGCTGAGCAGAGGAGCAAGGCTTGCTGAGCAGAGAGAAGAAGAAGGGGGCCGCTAGCAGCGGCAACAACACACTTCGCCCGCCGCGGCTTAAATGCCACTCCTGCGACGGGCTTTCCTTTTATTAATAGCTAGAGATTACAAGCTTACAAGTACACCTTTACAACAAAATCACTTAAAGGGTACAAGGAGAAGCTGGCGGCTAAGAGAGAAGAAAGTGCCAGAAAGCAGAGGAGAGGCTGCCAGAGACTAAGTAAAAGAGTCTGCTGGCAAGCTGCTGAAGAGCTGTGCGGACAGGAAATTGAGTCCGCAGAGCTTGCTGGAGGAGGTGACGACGGACTGCGCGGACTGGAAAACGGAGTCCGCAGGGCTTGCTGGCAGGACTTGCAGGATCCTCCCCCCGTCTGGCGCGATGCAGAATGAGAGGCACCATGGGCTATTTATAGGCCCAGGGAAGTTCTTCTAGAAGCGGGGCCCAGTGACATCAGCATGACGACCTGCGCGGACTCCGCGGACAGAGATTTTGCGTCCGCCACTGTTGCCTAAGGAAGCAAGCGGAAGGACCCACCTGCAGAAAACTGGAGGTCGCCCCCTAGCGGGCGACCTGGACGGACTCCGGGAGGAGTCCGCCCGGCAGGCCGGAGGCCGCCCCCTAGCGGGCGGCCTGGGCGGACTCCAGGGGGAGTCCGCCCGGCAGGAGCCGGGGCCGCCCCCTAGCGGGCGGCCTGGGCGGACTCCGGGTGGAGTCCGCCTGGCGGGAGCCGGGGCCGCCCCCTAGCGGGCGGCCTGGGCGGACTCCGGGTGGAGTCCGCCCGGCGGGAGCCGGGGCCGCCCCCTAGCGGGCGGCCTGGGCAGACTCCAGGGGGAGTCCGCCCGGCAGGAGCCGGGGCCGCCCCCTAGCGGGCGGCCTGGGCGGACTCCAGGGGGAGTCCGCCCGGCAGGAGCCGGGGCCGCCCCCTAGCGGGCGGCCTGGGCGGACTCCAGGGGGAGTCCGCCCGGCAGGAGCCGGGGCCGCCCCCTAGCGGGCGGCATGGGCGGACTCCAGGGGGAGTCCGCCCGGCAGGAGCCGGGGCCGCCCCCTAGCGGGCGGCCTGGGCGGACTCCAGGGGGAGTCCGCCCGGCAGGAGCCGGGGCCGCCCCCTAGCGGGCGGCCTGGGCGGACTCCAGGGGGAGTCCGCCCGGCAGGAGCCGGGGCCGCCCCCTAGCGGGCGGCCTGGGCGGACTCCAGGGGGAGTCCGCCCGACAGGAGCCGGGGCCGCCCCCTAGCGGGCGGCCTGGGCGGAATCCGGGGGGAGTCCGCCCGGCTGGAGCCGGGGCCGCCCCCTAGCGGGCGGCCTGGGCGGACTCCGGGTGGAGTCGCCCGGCTGGAGCCGGGGCCGCCCCCTAGCGGGCGGCCTGGGCGGACTCCGGGTGGAGTCCGCCCGGCTGGCGGGCAGAGGCCGCCCGGGGTGGGCGGCCTCGGCGGACGGCGGCAGGAGGCCGCCGCCCCTCGGGCAGCAGGGAGGTCGCCCCTGGCGGGCTTCCTCGGCGGACGGCGGTAGGAGACCACCGCCCCTTGGGCGAAATAGGAGGCCGCTCCTGGTACTGCTGTTGGCGGACTCCTGCAAGGAAAAGACTGTATGATTAGCGGACCTAACCGCATGTCCCGCGAGGGTGAGCCATGGGAACAGCTCGCCGTCCCGCAGGGCATGCGGTTGCTAGGAGACCTAGGCGGATAGGGAAGACTGTCCGCCTACGCTGGGACCCATCGCGATCAAAAGGGAGAAACTAAGGGTCACGATGAGCCAGCTGGCCACCTTGGGAAGGATCGCCGATTTCTGGGTTAACATAGAGCTTGTCCTTATAACCTGCAATATAAAAGACAAACAAGTAACATAGCCAAGCACATAGTTATTTATAGTGGTTCTCCAATTTGGTACATTCACTTTCCCTCCCACCTATCCAACTATCTTGTTGTACTATACACAAACTCCTCCAAAATGCTCCTCAGAGCTTACACCTCAGGCCCTCAGCCTTACACACAGGTTATCTTCAGAATCCAATCTCAGAATCACAAGGGTTCCTACCTCAGAGCCCTGTAGAGCTCCTACAGCTCAGTGGTCCACATACTACCTACCTCAACCTTATCTCTAAGACCTACAAGTCAGGCTTTTCAGCCCTATAACTTCAGGCACAAGGCCTTACTCTCAGAGTGCTGCAGTACTCATACAATTCAGTACCTTTCCAGGTAACTACCTTAGTGCCCTTCCAGACACCTACAGCTCAGCCTCCTGCAAGGCCTACAACTCAGTGATATACTTGTCACCTACAGCTCAGCGACTCAACAGTAACCTATCTCAGCCTTATCTCTAAGGCCTACTACTCAAGCTTGGAGGACAGCCCTACTCTCAGATCCACACTTGGATCCTACCTCAGTACCCAAGTAGTGCACCTACCTCAGTGACTAATTAGTCACCTACAACTCAGGACAAAAGGCCCTACAACTCAGATTCAGACAAGCTGAATCCTACATGAATTAATTAAGAAGTTAAAGTAAATTTAAACCACTGACTCAGAGATAAACCTTCGAGTCTACCTTGCTGGACTGAGTAGATATCAGTCCAGCCCTCTTACTGTAGAAGGAATGAGTCTTCTTCTATAGCAACTGCTTCTTTACTGCGCTGAAGAGCAGCCACCTGCTGTTGAATGCTGATGGCCCTTCACACAGTTATCTCTTTGCTGATTAGATGAATCAGTTGCCTTGTCCTTCAAAGAACAAACTTGCTGAACTGGAAAAGAGCTTCAGCTATCTTTTTCTGCCTTGCCGACTTGCTCTGCTGGACTTGGCTTTCAAGTTTGTCGGAGAAGATAAAGTCCAGCTGCCTCTATTTTCCATATTTCTTCATTTTTTTGTTGTTGTTAACCCTAGTCCCCTTTTCTCTCTGCTTTTATATCAGTTGATTTGAATCAACGACACAATTTGAATGTGTGCTCACCCAAGGATGGTTAGCGCCACCTCCCTAAGAAGAGGACAAATAGTAGCTTCCGGCGCTACTGTACCTTCCCGCAACAACATGAATAATTTTGACTTCGTTGACTTCTGGTAACGTCAGTAGTGGTCATCCGGTGCTGCTATAGCTTTCCCGCAACGACATAAAATACTTTGACTTGTTGACTTCTGGTGACGTCAGCAGTGGTCATCAATTTCTGACTTAAAAAAATTTCCAGAAATCATTAAGCGTTGAGTGATGTTAAGTCACTTAACGCCAGCTGACTTGGCTCTTCATTAGAAGCGTTGAGTGAACCTACCTCACTCAATGCTCCTGAACTTAGAAAAATTTCACCGGCCTTGTCTCAATAGTTCCTTCTCAACTATCTCAGCAGTTTCATCTTCACAGCTGAGAATATCTCATGTATCAGCGGTTTCTTTTTAACTATCTCAATGCTTTCTTTTTCATTAGAAGCGTTGAGTGAAGCTGCTTCACTCAACGCTTTTGGACTTAGAGAATTCCTGTTTGCTTTGTCTCAGCGGTTATGTTGAGACATTCTTCTCAGATGTCTTAGCTGTCTCAGCAGTCTCAACGCTTATGCTGAGACATTATTCTCAGCTATCTCAGCTATCTCAGCGGTCTCAATGCTTTTGCCTTAGTCAAATTATCTGACTTCCAGCATAGTTTCTTTGTTCACCTATCCAATCAAGGACAACCTGCATGCATGAACTAAAGCACACATTAAATACAATATGCCCCTTAGTATGATTGGTGATGCCTCTTCAAATCCTAAGGAACATTGTAGGGCACAATTCCCAACAATGAGGCTGCCTCGCCTCGTGGAGGATGACATCTCGTCTTCTCAGGATAATTTTTGGATTTCTTCTCCAGCCTCTGTCTCTGTTCTGAGATTTCTTCCTTAGGTGATGAGTCGCCCCTATCGCGTGAGCTATCATAGCTAGGCACTCCGCCCAAGCAAACGCCGCCTCCGATATCCAGCCCGCTGTGCGAGTTGATGGCTAATCCATTAGTGGATAGTATTGATTTCAGCTCGCGCCTGCTCAGGGTGCTCGCATTCTATGACTCAGCTCTTGTTGTCGCAAACTACTAAGGCAACATGTAGGATGTTGGCGAGCTCTGAGGACGTGTGGAAGCGATGGACAACTACTATAAAACACAATTGGAGGGCAACAACAGGATCTTTCTGCAGATGTTGGACGCTGAGGAGAGGATATATGAGTTGGAGGCTCGCCAGAATGCCTCTGAAGATCATTTATACAGGTTTGGACAGGTCGTCGGTACTGTCGGCGAGGCAGCTAGGCTCGAGGATCATTTGCGCAAGGGAACGGATCACCTTCGAAGGCGTAGGATCACTTCCACGAGGCTAGGGGCGTTTCGTGGGCAGCTCGCCATCACAACCGTCCACGTGTGTGAGTTAGAGGGGTTCGTGCTTATGAAAGGAGTTATTATCCTGGACTGATTACTTTGCGGGTTGCCCTCAGTGCCTTCTATCAGGTGGGCTGCTGGTCCTTCGTCTGCCTGGGAGGCACTGGCTTGTTTGGCGCTTTGCTCCGCAAGAATTCTTTCAAGAGCCCTTGTCGAAGAAGGCGTCTGATCTCTTTTCAGAGTTTTGTACAGTCTTCTGCGCCGTGCCCGGATCCGCGGTGAAACTCACAATCTTGTAATTGGTCTCTTTTGTTAGTGGTGACGGGCTTGGGTCTGTGGAGCGGTACCTTACCTTGAATTGTGTAGAGTATATTGACAATGGAGGTGTTAAAAAGAGTGTGGTTCTGATGTTATTGGGCTTGCGGCTCATTTCAACGACGGTTACTTCTCTTCTGAGGCGGTGATTGCTCTCATTATTTTCGCTTTAAACTACCTTGAAATTGTTGTCGATGTGCTTCGACTGCTTCATCAGCTGTAATCTGAGCCTCAACGTGGTGTACGAGATCGGCATAGTTGGGGAGTGTTTCCCTTCCTAGTGTCGAGTAAAATCTGACGAGTCGGAGCCCTCCTAGGAGGAAGTTGCACATAAGATATGGGTCGATACCCGAAATCTGTCATGCTTCAGCCATGAAGCGACGAAAAAAGTCCTTGAGGGATTCTCCTTTGTGCTGACGGACCCCCATGAGGTAGGAGGGGTCCCGAGCGATCTTGTGGTTAGCGACAAACTGATCGACGAAGAGTTGTGATAGATTTGCGAAGTTTTTGACTCCTTCTTTCAATGAATAGAACCTAGGCCTTGGATATCCGCGCTGGGGAGCTCTACTTCGTGCATGTTGTCGAGCGAACGAAGAAGAACTGGACCGACGTACCCCCCAAGGACCGTTCTTTTTGCTATATGGGCGGATTTTTCTATCATGCTTCCAAGTCACGAGTACCGTTGTGCTGAGGGCACTGGCTTTTAGCTCTTCTAGAAATGGTGGGAACCGTATTCTCATAGACGACGTCAAACTATTGCGGATCGCCCAAGGCTCCGGTAGACTGGACTAAATTGAACCGTCTTAGCCCGAGAGCGGTCGACCGCGCAAATAGTCACAGGAAAAGGAAAACTGACAAGATAATTAATTCAATGTGGAAAATCGTTCAACCGGATGAAAAACCACGTCGCCGGATCTGTGTCGGCCAAACCTCCACCATTTGATTGGTCTTGTACAGTGCTTCTTCGAAGAACTCAGGGATGACAAGCCGCCTCTTGTTATAATTTGAGAGAGAACTGTGCTCGGAGGGTGATAGGCCACCCCTCACGAAGCTATAATTATTTCTCGCTGTAATTAGGAGCTTCGTGGTTGTGGAGGCTTTGAGGTCTTTGACTTTAGCTTGAAGACATGAGCAGTTTTTTGCGTTCTGATGTTAGGGGCTTGGAAGCTCGAACGGTATTTGGTGGGCTTTGAAGTTGCTCTTATAAACTGCTAGCGGTGCAGACCATATGAACCTTAGGTGCTCTAGCGGTCTTGGTCTCATAACACTGAGGATGTTAGGTGGTCACAACGGACTTCGCGGAGGCGCGCTTAGACGGTCTTGACGACAGGGCGCGCGAAGGCGCGTTTGGATGTTCTTGATGGCGGAGCGCACGGAGGAGCACTTGTTGGAGGAAAGCGCGCCGAGCGCTCGCTAGCGGAGAGTGCACAGGACGCTTGATGGAGGAGAGCGCGTGGGGCGCTTGCTGAAGGAGAGCGCGCGGGGCGCTTGCTGGAGGAGAGCTCGCGGGGCGCTTGCTGGAGGAGAGCTCGCGGGGCGCTTGCTGGAGGAGAGTGTGCGGGTCGCTTGTTGTAGGAGAGCGCGCAGGGCGTTTGTTGGAGGAGAGCGCGCAAGGAAGAGACACACACTAGGAAGAGGTGCGCGCAAGAGCGAGCACAGAAGAGGCGCGCACGAGAGGGCGCACGGAAGAGGCGCACATGTAAGAAGCGCGTATGGAAGCACGCACGTAAGGGGCACGCACGAAGTCGCGCAAGGAAGGAAAGCAGTGAGAGAAAATTGTAGGAGGAGGAGAGTGGAGAGAGAAAATCCATAAGAGGATTTTCAGGTCGAAGAAGATATGAAAATGAATAGGAAGTGGAATATTTATAGATTTCGAGAGGGGAAAGCTGGTAATTTTCCCCCGTAACCACCGGTCAAACGAATAGAATCGTCCGAAAAGAGGCACACAGATCACCATATTTACACAAAAGACGAAGATGTCCCCAGTCAAAAAAATAACCGTCCTCGCTGGAAAAATAACTGCCCCTCCTGCGAGGGGAGGGGTGTCCCGGCGAGGCCGGTGGCCGACGTGAAAGGGTCACCCGGACGGGAACAAGTGGCAAATTGAAAACGCTGCCCGATTAGGGCGTCAAGGACACAGGACGGGTGGCGATCCTGGACGGAAAAAGTTCCACCCCCAAAGGTGGCGGTGCTAGGATGGGCGGCAACATTTGTCGCCCGTCCCCGTGGCAACAAAGCAAGATGGGCGAGCAAAACCAAAAGTTCAAAACATTTTGCGACCCACGGACTGACGGACATAATCAACTTTATTATATATATATACAACATAGGTATTTGACCAATCATTTTGAGCATGGAGAGTCTTGCACTCCCAACTGATATTGAGTCCGGATCTTCTGGAGTTCGTGCGGGAACTCCCGGGTGGAGTTCGCGCAATTTCGCTTGTCTGATTGAAATCCAACGGGCGAGCGTGATTGCATTTTTTAATATTTTATCTTTCATTTTTTATCTTTTAGCGCGCGAAAAGTCCAGCCGTTAGATTGATAAAGTGGGAAGTTCTCGCGTCGTTGGATTGAACTCTACCCTGAATTTCCCGCACGAACTCCAGAGGAGCCGGATCCACTGATGTATGGGTTGTTTCAATCCTGTGAACTCCCCCAGGCGAGGCGGAAGAACAAATTTTTTATTTTTTTATGAGTGAAACATATATATAAATTAATGCCGACTTCAATTCATTGCTCCTCTTATTAATTATAAATAAATGTTTATTACTCAAATAGACCTTGACGACGAGAAAAAGAATGTGACTGGTAGCCTGGTAGGGTAGGGTCCTACATAATGCTATATTTATATATATAGCAATTCTTGAAATTATATAAAGTTGTACAATATATAGTATATATATAATAGATATAATAAGGCGGAAATTAATGAAGAGCAAGATTCTGTCATGTGAACACTATATATATAGCCATCTTGTTCGGCATTAATGGACCTTAACCAAACTCCAGCGTCCTTCAAACCATTCCGGCCGGCCGCATCAATTATCAGTAAAATAATTAAGGTAGCGATGGCGGGCAGAACGGTGGAGCCCCTCGTCGTCGCAGAGTAATCGGCGAAGTCCTGAATCCCTTCAACCCACCGTGAAGATGATGGTGACCTACAACTGCACCAAGCTCGTCTGCAACGGCCATGAATGGTTCCCCTCCGCCGTCTCCGCCAAGCCCAGGGTTGAGGTCCAAGGCGGCGACTTGCGCTCCTTTTTCACATTGGTAATTAAGCACCGCCGCCGCCGCCGCCGGCCCACTCTTCCATCCCCTGAGATTTAATTTACATTAATTAATTAATTAATTTCAGGTGATGACTGATCCGGACGTTCCAGTCCCAGTGATCCCTACTTAAGGGAGCACGTCCACTGGTAATTCAAAACTAAATTTTTTTTTGATGATCGATGGTGCACGTGAGCCATAAACTCTCACTCACGTGCCTCTATGAAGCTGATATTCACATAATTATTATTAAGATAATGTTAATATAATGAATATTCACATGGAAATAATTGGCAGGATTGTGACAGACATCCCGGGGACCACCGATGCTTCATTCGGTAAGTAGTGTTTGTTTGTATTCAGAGAGAGGAGAGAAAGAGAG